>AWOL01S0011582.1:212357-224478 GCA_000715115.1 Nicotiana otophora
GTCGGGGTGGTACTCGTCGAGCTTGCGGAACGGTTCTCCTGTTTGGGTCATTGTTACGATTGGGTACATTTGGAATGTTGCTATATGGTGCACGGATTACACGGGTTGTGGCTTTAGATTGTATTGATGTGTCATGTCATTAGAGTGGTCGTGTTGGACGAGACGAGGTCATTGGGCCTAGAATGGATGCTATCAGATTTGATTGTGGTATAATTGGGAGGATAATATCGGAAGTCAGCTTTGAAATTGGCTATAGTTCTTGTAGAAGGAACGAGAGCTCCGTGACCTGTTGGTCTAATGAATGGTTATGAATTCGGTATGTTTCTTTCATCATCGGCAGTGTACGAAGGTTTTAGAACGAGGTTTTGTCTGATATGATGTTTATTACCAGCACTGGGTTGATTTGAATCGATACTGTGATTTGAAATCATTTCTTCGAGCATTCGAGCTATGCGGTATTTGAATTTGAGTATTTGAGTTATAGGTACGGCTTTTGGTACAACTTGTTCCGACTTATACGGTATGTAGATGCAAACTTCTGATCTTATAAGAAATTTCGGATGTCGAAAATTTGATTCGAAGGCTTGTGGGATAGGTTGAATTGAGGAATTTCAGTTATGCTATGCTATCGGACCTGTATAGGATAGGGTGACGTGGGATCACCCCGAGTATGTGCATGGGAAAGTTACACATCAATTTCTTGGCTTTTGGAACAACGCTCGGCATATTCGAGGACGAACGTATGTTTAAGAGGGGGAGGATGTAACGACCCGGTCGGTCATTTCGGGAGTTATAGCCCTGTTTCCCCCATTTCTATTTCCTTTATGCTCTTAATCTATATTATGATATACCGGGTTAGTTGGTTCGGGCCCGAAGTGGTTTCAGCATGGAATGAGACACTTAGTCTCTTATTTAGAACCTTAAGTTGGAAAAGTCAACCGGATGATGACCTATGTGTAAATGATCTCGGATTTGAATTCTGATGATTCTGTTATCTCCGTTAGGCGATTTTGAACTTAGGAGTGCGTCCAGAATGTGATTTGGAGGTCCGTGGTATAATTAGGCTTGAATTGGCGAAATTGAAAATTTGGCGATTTCGATCGGCAGTGGAAAATTTGATATCGGGGTCGGAATGAAATTCCGGAAGTTGGAGTAGGTTCGTAGTATCATTTGTGACGTGTGTGAAAAATTTGAGGTCATTCGGACGTGGTTTGGTTAGTTTCGGCATCGGTTACTAAATTTAGAAGTTCTTAGGCTTGAATCCGAGGGTAATTTGGTGTTTGGATGTTGTTTTGAGTGATTCGAAGGTTCGACTAAGTTTGTATGTTGATATAGGACTTGTTGGTATTTTTGATTGAGGTACCGAGGGCCTCGGGATGATTTCAGAAGGTTAACGGGAAGTTTGAAGTTGGAAAAATACAGCTGGTGTTGCTGTTCTGGTGTGGCCGCACCTGCGGGTAGGGAACCGCAGGTGCGAGTTTCGCAGGTGCGGGGTTTGGAAGCCTGGGTTTTATCGCAGAAGCGGATGAGGGGTCGCACCTGCGAGACCGCAGGTGCAAAGAGGTGATCGCAGATGCGGGTTTTAGGACCTTAAGTGACTTCCGAAGATACGGGCTTTTGGGCACAAAAGCGGAGGCCGCAGGTGCGCTATTTGGACCGCAGATGCGGTTTTGATGGGCAGAAAGGCATAAATTTAACCCTTCACGAATTTTTAGTCATTCTTCACAATTTCAACTCGATTTTTGGAACTTTGGAGGGCTTTGAAGAGGGAATCAAGGGGATTTCATTAAGGTAAGTTACTTGAGCCTAATACTCGTATATATGGTAATTGTTCCGTTGTTTAATCATTATAATTAGTAAAAATGAGAGGTTAGGGCTTGAAATATTTTGAGAGTAATTTAAGGATTTGAAGGACCAAATGATGTGGGATTTTGATAAATTTGATATGGTTAGACTCGTGAGTGAATGAGCTTTCTAGTTTTGTAAATTTTGTCGGATTTCGAGACGTGGGCCCGGGGGCCGGTTTTGAGCCAATTTCGGGTTTTGGTCTAATTTTGAAGCTTTTCTTGTAGAATTCATTTCATTAGCGTTTATTAATAGTATTGTACTGATTGTGAATAGATTTGGAGCATTTAGAGGCCGAGTCCATAGGCAAGAGCATTACGAGATAAAGATTTGACCGGTTTGAGGTAAGTAACGATTATAAATCTAGTCCTGAGGGTACGAAACCCCGGATTTTGTATCATTCTACTATTTTTAGTGACGCACATGCTAGGTGACGGGCATGTGGGCGTGCACTGTTGGGGATTGTAACTTGGTCTGTCCCATAACAACTGTAAAATTACATACTTTGTTAAAACTATATGATACTTATATGGTTAGACTCGTGAGTGAATGAGCTTTCTAGTTTTGTAAATTTTGTCGGATTTCGATACGTGGGCCCGGGGGATGGTTTTGAGCTAATTTCGGGTTTTGGTCTAATTTTGAAGCTTTTCTTGTTGAATTCATTCCATTAGCGTTTATTAATAGTATTGTACTCATTGTGAATAGATTTGGAGCATTTAGAGGCCGAGTCCATAGGCAAGAGCATTACGGGATAGAGATTTGACCGGTTTGAGGTAAGTAACGATTGTAAATCTAGTCCTGATGGTACGAAACCCCGGATTTTATATCATTCTACTATTTTTAGTGACGCACATGCTAGGTGACGGGCATGTGGGCGTGCACTGTTGGGGATTGTAACTTGGTCTGTCCCATAGCAACTGTAAAATTGCATACTTTGTTGAAACTATATGATACTTATATGCTTTAAAAAGAATTTCTGTAAATTGGGCTGAATGCCATGTTTGGGCCTTGCGCCAGTACTGTTAGGACCCTTAGGGGCTTTCTCTTACTATCCTCTCATTGTTTTCGATTGAAAATTTATACTCAGTCATGTTTATACTTGTTTACTGCATAATTCAGTTTTATAACTCTATTTTGATGTATATAAATGTTTTGGGCCGAATGCCCTATTTTACTGAAATGCCCGAGCGGCTTGAGAGGTTTATGACTGAGTGCGGTCGAGGGCCTGATTGTGAGGATGAGTGTGGATCGGGGCTGCCCGCCTACAACATACTTTATTATTATAGCACGTGAGTTGTCTATGCAGCATGTGAGTTGTCCATGCAGCACGTGAGTTGTCCATGCAGATTATAGCACTTGGGCTGAATGAGTCCCTCCGGAGTCTGTACACACCTCCAGTGAGCGCAGGTACCTATTGAGTGCGAGTGCTGAGTGACTGGGAGGCATGAGTGATTGTGAGGTATGCCCGAGTGGCAAGAGTGATTGTGAGGTATACCGAGTGGCACGAGTGACTGTGAGGTTTGCCCAAGGGGCTGTATATGAGTGATGTTTTGTCCGAGGGGCTATTTATGATTTCATCATTTTTGCTCACCTTTGCATTGAGCCTTTGTTTGAAAAATTATTGGAAAAATATCTTTAAATGATTTTACTAGAACCGAGTTTAAACGAGATAATTTGATTCAAACACTGATTTTTAAAGCATGTTGTATTTTTTTCTGAGATTTCATGATATGAACGTTATATGCTTTATTGCTCGTCACTACTGCTTAGTCTTTATTTATTTTAGTTACTTACTGAGTTTGCGTACTCACGTTACTCCCTGCATCTTGTGTGCAGATTCAGGTGTAGCTGGACACGGTAGCAGTTATTGAGTGTTCTGGTTGCAGATTTGCTTGGAGATAGCAAGGTAGCTGTTTGGCGATCACAGCCCCTGCTCTTCTCCCTCTTATCTTCCTCTAGTTGTATTTAGCTATTTTTCAGTCTGAGTTAGCCTTGATATTGCTAGACAGATTATAGTAAATACTCATGACTAGTGACACCCCGATGTCGGGCTTTTTCTTCCGCACTTCTATTTTGATTTGAACTCTTTACGAAGGTTTTTATGTTAAATAATATTGAAATTATCTTTGAAATGAAAAAATCGGTTTGTTTTGGAAATGAGTCGGCTTGCCTAGTTCCACGATAGGCGCCATCACGACAGGGGTTAGTTTGGGTCGTAACACCCAGTTTGATCTCAATAGGTGGGGTCTGGGAGGGTAGTCTGTATGTAGACCTTACCCCTACCTAATGCAGGTAGAGAGGCTGTTTCTAATAGACCTTCGGCTCAGGAAGGACAAGAAAAATAAGAAGAAGAGGAAAGCAAGGAAGGAAGAAAGATTGAAGAGAAAAGAAAAAGAGAGAGATAAAGGATAAGTAGTACTATTAAAGGATAAGATGACTGACTCATTAAATTGGTAATTGTTCAACCCTGCTCAAAATTCACTTGGGCTAAAATGAGCTGGGTCAAGTTGAGTTAAGCAATGGGTTGTAACCCAACTCGTCCAAATTGAACCAAAGTTTTGCAATATTCTCAATTTTTAAACAACCATATATAAAAATTATCTTATGTTTTGGAATAAATGTTAATTCGTGCCAAATGATTTCTTTCCTCAATCTAGATATATAATTTTATTTGATAGTTTTTCATCTTATAATACTAACAAAGATCAGAACCTCCCACCACCCCAACCTCCAATCCCACCATAAATATAAATGTTATTTAGAGTACTTTCTTTTAACGTTGTAGATAGAGTATTTTTTTTTTATTTCAACAAAAAAAAAAATTTCTTTTTATGATGTAGAAAAAGTATTTTCTTTCATTTCAATAAAATAAGTACTATCTTTTCATGTCGTAGAAAAAGTATTTTCTTTTGTTTCAACAAAAAAGAGTACTTTTGTTTCATGATATAGAAAAATTATTTTTTTTCATAAAATGAATACTTTATTTTCCTCTTGTAGAAAAAAATATTTTTTTTTAATATTGTAGATAAAGTATTTTCTTTTTTATTTAACCAAAAACAAAAAATAACTTTTTGTAATGCAGAAAAAGTATTTTCTTTCATTTCAATAAAATAAGTACTTTCTTTTCATGATGTAGAAAAAAGTATTTTCTTTTATTTCAAAAAAAAGAGTACTTTCTTTTTTATGATATAGAAAAATTATTTTCTTTTTCACAAAATGAGTGTTTTGTTTTCATGTTGTAGAAAAAGTATTTTCTTTTGTTTCAACAAAAAGAGTACTTTCTTTTCATGATATAGATAAAATATTTTCTTTTCCACAAAATGAATACTTTCTTTTCATAATGATGTAGAAAAAATATTTTCTTTTAATGCTTTAGGTAGAGCATTTTCTTTTTCATTTTAACAAAATGATATTTTTTCTACGATATACAAAAAGTATTTTCTTTCATTTCAATAAAATAAGTACTTTCTTTTTCTGATGTAGAAAAAGTATTTTCTTTTTCATAAAATGACTACTTTTTTCATGTTGTAGAAAACATATTTTCTTTTATTTTAACAAAAAGAGTACTTTCTTTTCATGATATATAAAAAGTATTTTTTTTTCACAAAATATGTAATTTATTTTCCTGTTATAGAAAATATATTTTTTTTTATTTCAATAAAAAGACTATTTTCTTTTCATGTTGTAGAAAAAATATTTTCTTTTATTTTAATAAAATGAGTACTTTCTTTTATTGGGGGTGAGGTAGGGGTTGGGTGGGGGTAGTGGTGGTGGGTGTATGGTAGGGGTTGGTGGAGATGGGGAATGTTGAAAAAGAGTTTTGAAAAATATTTTCCTTCTCTTGATACGGAAAATATTTTCCTCTGATTGGAGAAAAACGAATTTATAAAGAAATTATATTTCAAACATTTAAACCAACCAAATATGAAAAAATTAAAAAATATTTTCTAGAATATGGGTCAAGGTAGAACTATAAGATTGAGCATTTTTAGGGTCAAGGGTGGGCATCATCACAGGTCCATTTGGGCGGATGATTTTTGATAGGCTAACTTGGGCTAGCCCAACAACAACAGCAACCCGGTATAATCCCACTAGTGGGGTCTGGGGAGGGTAGTGTGTACGCAGACCTTACCCCTACCCTGGGATAGAGAGGCTGTTTCCAAATGACCCTCGGCATCCTTCCCTCCAAGAACTCCCCACCTTGCTCTTGGGGTGACTCGAACTCACAACCTCTTGGTTGGAAGTGGAGGGTGCTTACCATCAGAGCAACCCACCTTGTCTAAAACAGCCTTGGGCTAGCCCAAAACAGCCTATTTTCAAATATTTTCTAGCCCAAACCCATCAAAGCTTGAGCGAGTTAGGCGGGTCAAATGGGTTTTGGTTAGTTTTGCCACCCCTAGTTACTCACTCCCTCCCTACGTGGAGTTCGGGGCTCTTAATTTTTTTGTCTTTTTTTATATTTATTTTGAATTATTAACTAATACGACTTATAATATTTTTCATGTAGTTTTTAAATATATAGATTTTATTTTTAAAAACTTAAAAAAATTATATCCGAATTCAGATTAAAATTAAGAAGTTTGACCCTCAAAATGCGACTTTTCTCACATAAATTGAAATAGAGGGAATACTTTTTAATGTATACCGCTCCTAGAAGCAAATTACGCAATCAGATTTTCCTTTTTTCTTTCTTATAACAGGAGAACAAGAACAAGGAAAAGTCTATTACTCGGTGAGAGGTAGGGGTGCTTATTTGACGGATCTGGCAGATAATTATGCTTAACGGTTCGGTTTATCGATTATCAGATTATAAATATAGTAATCCGCTAGCCATCCAATAAGACAACAAACGGATTGGTATCGGATTAATGATTATCGGACGGTTTATCGGCTAAACCAAATAATTTTTTTTTTAACAATCCTAGTCTTGTGAATACCAAACGGACAAACTTCATAGTTCAATGGCTTGTATCATTTTAACTTACCATTCAAAATTCTCACTACATACTCAATGAAAACTTGTCATGGAGTACACAAAACAATCTCTCGAACAAATATTTTGAATACTTTTAATAAAAATATGGGTAGGTCCAGCCGATTTCTCCATTTTTCTCCAGTAAACACACCAAAAAATCCATCTCAACAAATATGGAAACACACAGACGATTAGCAAAATTAGACAATTTCATAGGACTCCCACAATATTCCAATGGAACGGGGGTTAATAAATTTTTATAAGCCACTATAAGGAAATGATCGCGAATTTATTAAACGTATTGCTTCCATTTTCTTGAACTGGAGTAGTCACCATCATGTTAATTGTACCATATAGTGAAACTAATTTTGGTCGAACAACCGATAACCATCAGGAATAGTGACAATCTTTCTCCAAGATTCATTATTCACTGAGTACATTCCAACAATATAGTTGTTATCCTTTGCATTAATCACAAGTGTAGCGACCACCTTATAATCTTCAGTAACATAATCATAGGCAAAACCATATAGTGCTGATTCGTGATGACGAATATTAGCAAGTCGCAATATGTAACGATCAAGCTTGGGAATCATTTTGAATTTTTAATAGCATGATTCAACAATACTATTATGTGGCTATAGATCATACATAACAAGCCATTACAAGTACTCATCAATGGATAAGAAACATCAAAGGAGAAAACCGAGAGTGGTAGTTCGAGAGACATAACTTGAGAATTAACACTGAGATTGTTCCTATGATGTTCAATTGTGAATTAGAAATCATGGATTTGTCCATTTAGGATTTCAATAGTACTTTATATACATAGGGGTAAAAGTATAAATATTAAAATTCTTAACGGGTTAACGATTTATGCGATAAGAAAATATTGAGTAATCCGTCTCCAAACCGTTAAGCAGTTAATTATAAAATCCCAAGCCGTTCACCATCCATTACCCCGATAATCCGATACCAATAAGCAATCGATTCGGTTCGGTTAACGGTTACAGTTCAGTTTTGAACAGCCCTCCCTAGTGAGAGGCATTTGTTTTTTTAAGAAAAAAAAATTGAACCAAAACGTCATTAGAGAAAAAAAATTGACTTTACCAAAATTGACAATAATATGTAAAGCAAAAAGCATAAGAAGGTTTTATTTACCTAACAGCTCTAGGATGACATGAAGATGAACGCTTCATCAGACTAAACGCTTCAATAATGAAGTAGTGATGGTGAAGGATCCAGATCAAAAGTACCATTATGACAGTTTTGATCACTGAGCTAGGACCAAAAGTTCTTACGGTAATTGCATGTAATATTTTATGATAAATGAGGCTGAAAAATATGTGAAAGTTGAAGAAGGTATGTGTGTGCCAAAAACGATAAAATAACAATAATAACAAATTCAGTGTAGTCCCATCAATGGGATTTGTGGATGGTAGAGTGTGTACATATCTTACCCCCTACCTTTAAAAAGGCAGAGAACTTATTTCCGGTAGACCCTCGACTTAGGAAACCGAAACGAAAATATAAGACTAACATTAAGTAATGCAATCATAAAACCGAAACAAAGGCAGCAACAAGTAATAATATAAATGTAGGAAAAAATTACACGAAGGACACTAAGTAATGTAACAAAGCTATTATTACGAACAAGGACAACACTCGGCTACCTAACCCTCTAGCTTTATTCTCAACTTCCATACTTTTCTATCCATGGTCATGTCCTCAGTTAGTTGGAGCAACGCCATATCTTACCTAATCATCTCTCCCAATACTTTTTCGGCCTGCCTCTACCTCTCAGTTGGCCCTCCAACGCTAGCCTCTCACACCTCCTCACCAGAGTATCAATGTCTCTCCTCTTAACATGTCTGAATCATCTAAGTCTTGCCTCCCGCATCTTATCATCTACAGGGGCCATGCCCACCTTGTCTCGAATAACTTAATTTCTAATTCTATCTAACCGGGTATGCCCTCACATCCATCGAATTATCCTTATTTCAACCACCTTCATCTTTTGTACATGAGAGTTCTTGACTGGCTAACACTCAATCCCATACATCATAGTCGGTCTGACCACCGCTCTATAAAACTTACCTTTATGTTTTGGTGGCACATTCTTATCACACAAAAAACCGAGTAAGCCTCTATTTCATCCATCCCGCTCCAATACTCTATGTGACATCCTCGTCGATCTCTCAATTTCCTTGTATAACAGACCCAAGGTAGTTGAAACTTTCTCTCCTAGGTATGACTTATGAGTCAAGCCGCACGTCTTCATCCACATCCTGTGTCGCTCTACTTAACTTACACTCCAAGTATTCTATTTTGGTCCTGCTCAACTTAAAATCTTTAGACTCCAGGTGGTATGCCTCCAAACCTCTAACAATTTGTTAACACCACCTTGCATCTCGTCAATCAGTACAATATCATCTGCAAAAACACATGCACTATAACACCTCTCGTTGAATGTGCCGTGTTGGCGCGTCGATCGCCAGGGCAAACAAAAATGGGCTAAGGACTGATCCCTGATGCAACCTCATCACAACCGGGAAGTGTTCCGAATCCCCTCCCATTGTCCTCACCTAAATCTTAGCTCCATTGTACATATCTTTAATAGCCCTAATATATGTAACAAAAACTCCTCTAACTGCCAAATATCTCCACAACACCTCCCTCGGCTACATTATTACAAGTAGTTGAAGTGCTACTTTGAGCACTAATATTTTCCAAATCAGCCATACATTATAAGTACTAGACAAAGTGTTGGGATTTTAAGCTTGTATAGCTTAAAGATGGTGAATGAGAAATGGAGGAAAAATAAAATATTTGAGTTTTCCTTGGCAAAGGGACATTGTCCCATATCGGAGGAAGAATTTTTTTTTGATGGGTATATATATAATTGCTCTTCTTCTTGCTCTTAAAGAGTTAAGAAAAAGGCAAGCCTCGCGCCGTCGTCGTCGTCGCTCGGCTCGGCTCGGCTTCAGCTTCGGCTTCGAATTCGGATTAATCTTTTTGGACAAAATTACTTTCAATTATTTAATTAATTAATTAAATAATTAATGAAAAATTCAATCCAGAATAACCCAGAATCTTTCCTTACGAAATTTTCTGAGCTTCTTCTTCTTCTTCTGCACAATAAATTCCAGTGTATTTTACAGCCTTCGAGTGGCTCGCTGTTTCACCGGCATTTTTGGTACCGATACTCTGGTGAGTTAAATCGTTCTATCCTGGGAGGATATATTCCAGCACCTCGGGTACTTGAGGGGAATAATTTCCTTGAGGACATATTGTGTATTCAGTGGATTCGATTTATTCCTATACTGTTTTTATTTTTTAGAATCTATTTTGTTAAACAAGTATTACTAACTTTCTGTTTTGTTTTTTCAGAAAGTTTAATTGTTTATTACAGCGATACAGATTAATAACATTCTTAAGGAAATTATTTTATTATATTCTGTATGTTGTTTGTGGAGATTAAAACCTGTGTGGTTTTCTACTCCTTCTGAATTTTACTATTCTGATTTGAAGATATAAAAAACTTCATCAGAGTATTGAAATTCATAAAAACGATTTGAAGAACATAAAAACTTCATCGTTTTCTGTGAAACAGTATATAAAAAAAAAACTTCGGTTTTATTTATTATACATACTGTTTTTTTTAATAGTATTATTTACTATTCTGGTTTTGCCATTAATTGAATTCTTCTGTTGTTTACAGTGAGAAATGGCAATTGATAACGAAAATTCTTCTGTGACTGTTGTGGTAACGACGATAGCCTCGTCAAGCCGGACTGCTGTTCCACCGGCAGAGAAACCGGAAAAATTTTCCGGAGCCAACTTCAAAGGATGGCAGCAAAGGGTGTTCTTCTGGCTTACCACACTTGGTATGCAGAAATTCACTAGTGAAGAACCTCTAGTGCCTGCTGCGGACATGCTGGACAACGAAAAATTCATGATTGTTGAGGCGTGGAAGCAGGCAAATTTTCTTTGCAAAGGCTATATCTTAAGCGCTTTAGAGGATGACTTGTACAATGTGTACAGTGCGATGAATACTTCGAAAGAATTATGGGACGCACTTGAGAAGAAGTACAAGACTGAAGATGCATGCTTGAAGAAGTTCGTGGTTGCCAAGTTTCTAGACTATAAAATGATAGACAGTAAAACTGTTGGAACCCAAGTTCAGGAGCTTCAACTTATTTTTCATGACCTTATTGCTGAAGGTATGGTCGTGAATGAAGCATTTCAAGTGGCTGCAATGATTGAAAAATTGCCTCCTTCGTGGAGAGATTTCAAGAACTATCTTAAGCACAAGCGCAAAGAAATGAAGTTGGAAGATCTTGTGATTCGTTTTAAGATTGAGGAAGACAACAAAACAGCTGAGAAGAGGTCTCGTGAAAATTCAACGATCGTGGGAGCTAATATCGTTGAGGAGACTGCTCTAAAAAGTAAGAAGAGAAAGAGGTCTTCTGGACAGAATAAGGAGCAGAACAAAAAGAAATTCAAGGGCAGCTGCTACAATTGTGGAAAAACCGGTCACAAAGCCCCTGATTGTCATCTCCCGAAAAAGTATAAGAAGAAGGGACATGCCAACATAGTGGAGAAAAATGATGACATTGATGATCTATGTGCAATGCTTTCGGAATGCAACTTAGTTGGAAATCCGAAAGAGTGGTGGATTGACTCTGGAGCCACTCGACATGTTTATGCTGTCAAGAAAGCATTTGCGACTTACTCTACTGCTGGTCCCGAAGAAGAGCTTTCCATGGAAAATACTGCAACAGCCAAGATTGAAGGTTATGGGAAGATATTCCTGAAGATGACTTCCGGCAAGGTGTTAACGCTCAACAACGTTCTTCATGTTCCTACTATTAGGAAGAATTTAGTTTCTACTTCTTTGCTTGTTAAGAACGGATTCAAATGTGTATTTGTTTCTGATAAAGTTGTTGTAAGCAAGAATGAAATGTATGTTGGAAAGGGCTACCTCACAGAGGGCCTCTTCAAACTAAATGTAATGGTTGTTGACAGTATGAATAAAATTGCAGCTTCTTCTTATTTATTGGAGTCAAATGATTTATGGCATATTCGTTTAGGACATGTCAATTACAAAACCTTGCGGAAGTTAATTAATTTAGAAGTGTTGCCTAAATTCGAGTGTAATAAATCAAAATGTCAAATATGTGTTGAGTCTAAGTTTGTAAAACATCCTTATAAGTCTATTGAAAGGAATTCAAATCCTTTAGACTTAATTCATACTGACATTTGTGATATGAAGTCGACACCATCTCGAGGTGGGAAAAA
>AWOL01S0011583.1:0-14970 GCA_000715115.1 Nicotiana otophora
CCTTGTGGGTTTTTATGTGTCTGAATGTTTATACATGTTGCTCGTCCTGAGATGATATCCCTACTTTATTTTGCGTTCTCGTGATAGACTAATTCATGTGCTCTAGTTCTTGTTGGATAATTTTTGTGAGACTTAATACTCTACTAAAGTCAGTTCACAACTATGTTCGCTAAAATGTGTTACCCTACTAATTGTAACTTTAATATGTGTTCCATGCCTAGTTTAATGCTATGTTGTTTACTCCTACCTATGGCTTACAAAGTAAAGAATGCAATATCGAACCTTTTCTCCTATGTGTGGTCTGATAATCTAGTTCTTAAGGTATCATTGCCTACTATGAGTTTTGGTGTGTTTGCTATTTGTGCGAAAAATGAGCTTATTTTTAAGGCCCGGAAAAATTTTGCAAAAGCAATTAATGTTTTGTGGTGCCGAATTGGTTTTACGTGTTGAGTATTATAGAAATTCTTATTTGTAAGGCCCCGTAAGTTTGACTCGATTTTGATGATTGTGGATCGACTCACGAAATCAGCACACTTCTTGCCGGTTAAGGCTACCGATACAGCGAAACAATATGCTCAGTTGTATATCAAAGAAATAGTCAGGTTTCATAGCACTCCAGTTTCCATCATATTTGATCGGGGAGCACAATTCATTGCTAATTTGTGGAAGAAATTTCAGCAAGGTTTGGGTACTCAGGTGAATCTTAGTACATCCTTTCACCCGTAGACTGACGAGCAGGCAAAGGGGACTATTCAGACGCTTAAGGATATGTTGTGTGCTTGTGTTCTAGACTTCAAAGTTAGCTGGGATGATCAATTACAACTCATAGAGTTTGCATACAATAATAGCTATCATGCTAGCATTCAAATGGAATCGTTAGAGGCTTTATATGGCAGGAGACGTAGATCTCCCATTGGATGGTTCGAAATTGGGGAGGCAGAGTTGATAGGGCCAGACCTCATGCATCAGGCCATGGAAAAAGTTAAAATCATTAAGGAGCGGTAGAAGACTGCTCGGAGTCATCAGAAATCCTATTCGGATGTTTGTCGTAGGGATTTGGAGTTCAAAGAAGATGATTGAGTATTCTTAAATGTTTAACCCATGAAAGGGGTAATGCAATTTGGTAAGAAAGGGAAATTGTGTCCGAGGTATGTCCGACCGTACAAAATCATTTAGAGGATCGGTGAGGTGGCATAAAAGGTTGATCTACCACCTGAGATGTCATTAGTACATCCGGTATTTCATGTGTCTATGTTGAAGAAAGTAGTTGGATACCCGACAATCATTGTTCCGGTTGAGACTATTGAGGTAAATTAAGAATTGACTTATGAAGAGATTCCAGTTTCTATTATTGATCGGCAAGTCCGAAAGTTGAGAAACAAGGAAATTGCATCCTTGAAAGTGTTATGGCGAAACCAACATGTTGAAGAGGCTACTTGGGAGGCCGACAAAGAAATGAAGAAAAAGTATCCTTATTTGTTTGAACAGCCATGTATTTATAAAGTTGTGATCTATGAAAATTCTAAGAGTTGCTTTCTATGAATTATGTATCATTTGTATAATTGGCGTTAAGGGTGTTCCTTTCTACTAATATATTGCTTGTGAGGCCACAGTTGATGTTGTTTTGTGTTATACTACATCATTGGATTCAATATATGTTGTTAGGATGTGTTTCTGGGTCTCTCTAAATGGTGGATAATCCTAGATACAAAGAAAACTATGGCGAAATATTTTGATATTTAGGGAGTTAGTCAAATTTGGGGCTTCTGGTGTGTGGTATGAAAAATGAGTTGCATAAGATGCTAATAAGTGATTTTTACCCTCATTCGAGGACGCATGATCCTAAGTGGGGGAGAATGTAAGGCCCCGTAAAATTTTGTAACAGAAAATAATGTTTCGTGGTGCCGAATTGGATTTACGTGTTGATTATTATAATGTATCGCAAGCTCGCCGCGGCTCGGACTTTTTGGGTTGATCAATGCACCGGAAAGTAAAGGAAAATTTTAGGCTGAAAAGCCTGTTTATGTGGTCCATTATGCAACAGCATAATCACTCTGCGGGCCGCATAATGGCCGCAGAAGTGAGGCAGAAGAGGGTCAGCTGGG
The DNA here is from genome assembly GCA_000715115.1 of Nicotiana otophora. Lineage (NCBI taxonomy): Eukaryota > Viridiplantae > Streptophyta > Magnoliopsida > Solanales > Solanaceae > Nicotiana > Nicotiana otophora. Next base: position 2,106 of record AWOL01S0011583.1, read on the forward strand.
ATGCAATTATGCGGTCTACTATGCGACAGCATAACTATTCTGCGGTTCATTATGCAACCGTAGAACAGTTATGCGGACCGCATAGTGACCGCAGATACAGGCAAATTTTTGGTCATTTTGGTCAGCGATTATGCGACCGATATGCGGTCCGAATATTGATTATGCGATCGTAGAACCTGTTCCGGAGCTCCATTTTTGGGTTATAAAACCCGACCCTATTTCGTTAAATACACTCTTTGGGCCATTTTTGAGCTATAATCTGACATTTTAGAGTGAGAGAGAGTGCCCTAGAGTGAGAAGGTGTTCTTTAATAATTGTTCTTCAATTCTTGCTAACATTTTGGAAGATTAAAAAGAGAAACTCGCTTGGTCTGCATCCTAGAGGTAAGATTCTACACCCTAACCCTCAATTTCGAAATTATCTGAAAATGGGTAATTAGCAAGATAATATTTGGGCATGAGAGTTGTTTATTTTACATGCATGTGATATCAAGGGGTGTATGAAGATTGTTGAACTATGCATGGTAAAGATTGGGTTGTGGGATGATGGAATTCTCCATAAAAGGACCTTGAAACCTTATGCACACCTAGTGTTTGATAAAATGCTCAAACGAGCTAGAACTATGATCCTCTTCCTAATTTTGGTTCAATTTGTTATATTTGTAAAATAGATTGAAGTTGCTAAGAATTCCAGAACATTTAGAGGGTAAGAAAGCTCAAATGGGGTATGTTGTCTAAACTCTTCTTTAAGAATTGGAATTCCCATTATCATTGTAAGTTCCAAGATGTTGATTACAAATCAAGTATTCCGATAAGTCTTGTGATAAAGATATATGTTCAATTCATATTTCAAATACTCTTAGCATATTGAATTATAAATTGAGGATGTTTCCTAGACTATGGATTGTGTATCCACATGTTAAAATTTAAAGTTATGATTTATGTGAAGGTTATTATTCCAAGATATGTAGAGATTGTGATTGTGATACACCTCCACCCATTTACATTGAGGTGAGGCGGTACGACCGTTTGTGTTGGTATTGGTATCACTGATGCTTTTACACCCGCATACATTGGGGTGAGGTGGCATAGCCGCTTTTTGTTGGTATTGGTATCGTTGATGCATTTCCACCCCCATACATTGGGGTAAGGTGGCATAGCCGCTTTGTGTTGGTATTGGTATCACTGATGTATTTCCACCTGCATATATTGGGGTGAGGCGGCATAGCCGCTTTGTGTTGGTATTGGTATCGTTGATGTATTTCCACCTGCATATATTGGGGTGAGGCGGCATAGCCGCTTTGTGTTGGTATTGGTATCGTTGATGTATTTCCACCTGCATATATTGGGGTGAGGCGGCATAGCCGCTTTGTGTTGGTATTGGTATCGTTGATGTATTTCCACCTGCATATATTGGGGTGAGGCGGCATAGCCGCTTTGTGTTGGTATTGGTATCGTTGATGTATTTCCACCTGCATATATTGGGGTGAGGCGGCATAGCCGCTTTGTGTTGGTATTGGTATCGTTGATGTATTTCCACCTGCATATATTGGGGTGAGGCGGCATAGCCGCTTTGTGTTGGTATTGGTATCGTTGATGTATTTCCACCGGCATACATTGGGGCGAGGCGGCGTGGCCGCTTTGTGTTGGTTCTTGGTACTGTTGTTATACATCTACCCGCATACATTTATGTGAGGCGGCAGGACCGCTTGCGTAGAGTTATGGTATTGTACGTACACCTCCACCTGCATACATCGGGTGATCCGGCGGGGCCGCTTAGTGTGAAGACGGTTATAGAGGATCTCAACTTAAATCTTATAAATGTTATTGATAGCTTTTAATAATCTTGCTATGGTTTGAACGGTTATCTATATAAAGCTATTGTCGCCCTGATTCATCATATACATATTATATTTCTAAATTCTTAAATTGGTGTTTGGTTTTCATACTAGTACTATTTGATAGTACTAACGTCCCTTTTGTCGGGGGCGCTGCAACTTTAAATAGATGCAGGTGGTTCCACAGCAAGATGTATTGATCAGTGATAGTAGCACACCTTCTTCCCAGCTGACTTGTTGAGCCCTACTTCATCCCGGGGTCATGTATCTTTTGTTCTTTATGTATTCTGTTTGAGGTATAGCCGAGGCCTTGTTGACAACATTATCATTATACTCTTCTTTATCTATAGTGGCTCCGTAGACATAGTGTGGGTTGTGTATTGGTGCTGGGAAAGTCAAAATACGTTATGTGGTGGTTGTATTATTTGTCCATTTGAGACTTTAAAAATGATGAAACTATTGGTAATGAATTGGTATTGCAGACATTATCACATGTTTGTCTAATTAATGAAATTATGTATTATCTTCATTCGTGGATGAGTTCGGATAGAAGGAAATCTAACAGGCTTGCTCGGTCGGGTTCACTCGGTTAAGCGCAGGTCGCGCTCCTCGGTTTTGGGGCATGAAAAACTTGGTATCAGAGCCTAAGGTATTAAAGTGTCCTAGGATGTCTCGGAGCCGTGTCTAGTAGAGTCCTTATTACCGGTGTGTTGTCGACCATATCTATAATTGGGATGCTACATGGGCATTTAAGAATAATACCCCTTTTTCATGTTCTTGATCGTGCAATAAAGTTAGTTGTAAGATTGTTCCTCCTTTAACTTTTGAGTTGCTCTAATTTTCAGTACATGGCACATAAGAAGAAGGCAAGAACTGGCCAAAGAGCCAATTTCACCCCAAGAGTGACAGTTGATCCTATAATCGATGATGCGGGTGAGCACCCGAGGAGTGAGAATATTCTTCCAGTGACTACACTACCAGATTCTACCACAGCTGATTAGACCGCACTTGTCCCTACACCTACTGAAGGTGCAACAGTTCCTCCAACTGATATTCCAGTTCCACCTCCAGCTCCAGCTTCCAATTCTGGTATGTCTGATATTGATCTTAGGGGAGCAATACAGATGTTGACACAGATAGTGGCTTCTCAGGCCCAGAGATCGAGTGTTGGGCCTACTTTTTCTAGTCATCCAAGGGAACCTGCTAGTTCCAGGGTGAACAAGTTTCTGCGATCCGATTCCGGCGGCCCCGGCCCAATCGGAAGGCGTGGGCATAGCACACGAAAAAATGGGAATCGGGCCGAATTCTAGTTTTTTATCCGTAAAATGCAACAAAATGAGGAACGATCATGACAGGGTGGTGACTATGGTTCTTTAGGTCGTATTTGATAGCCCGAAAATATTTTAGGTGATCCGGGGGCCCTGCAACAATGAAGGCGTGGGCTATAGTACACAAAAATATGGGAATCAGGCGGAATTCTTGTTTTTTGGTCCTAAAACGCAAACAAAACGTGGAACGGTCAAGGAGGGGCTATGACTATGGTTTCTTAGGTCGTATTTGATAGACCAAAAAAATTGTAGGTGATCGGGGTCCGGAATGCCCGGACCCACTCGGAAGGCGTGGGCTATATCACAGGAAAGTATGGGAATCGAGCGGAATTCTAGTTTTTTGGCCGTAAAATGCAATAATACGAGGAACGGTCATGGCGGGGCGGTGACTATGGTACCTTAGGTATTATTTGATGGCATAGAAAATCTTAGGCGATCGGGGTCCGAGGGGCCCATGCCCATTCGGAATGCGTGGGTGCACACGAAAATATGGGAATCAGGCGGAATTCTAGTTTTTTGGCCGTAAAACGCTAAAAAATGAGAAACAGTCATGGTGGGGCGGTGACAATGGTTCCTTAGGTCCTATTTGATGGCCCGAAAACTTTTTAGGCGATCCGGGTCCGGGGGCCCGTGCCCACTCGGAAGGCGTGGGCTATAGCACATGAAAATAAGGGAATCGGGCGGAATTCTAGTTTTTTTGCCATAAAATGCAAAACAATGAGGAACGATCATGGCAGGGCGGTGATTAAGTTTCTTTAGGTGTATTTGATGGCCCAAAAATTGTTTAGATGATCCGGGTCTGGGGGGCCCTGCCCACTCGGAAGGCATGGGCTATACCAGTTTTCACGAGCGTTGGCGGGTTCTGGACGAAAATATTGGAACCCCGCCGTGACCATTCATCATTTGTTTGCGTTTTACAGCTAAAAAATGGAATTCCGCACAATTCCCATATTTTCATGTGCTATAGCCCACGCCTTCTTAGTGGGCCCGAGCCCCCCGGACCCCGGTCGCCTAAAAATTTTCTGGGCCATGAAATACGACCTAAGGAACCATAGTTACCGCCCCGCCTTGACCGTTCCTCGTTCTTTTTCATTTTACGGCCAAAAAACTAGAATTTTGCCTGATTCCCATATTTTCGTGTGCTATAGTCCATTTTAGGCAATTCGGGTTCAGAGGGCCCGGCCCACTCGGAAGGCGTGGGTTATAGCATACAAAAATATGGGAATCGGGCGGAATTCTAGCTTTTTGGCCGTAAAACACAAAAGAACGAGGAAAGGTCTTGGTGGGGTGGTTACTATGGTTCCTTAGGTCCTATGTTATGGCCCAAAAAATTTTACGCGATCCGGGACCGTAGGGCCCCGGCCCACTTGGAAGGCGTGGGCTATAGCATATGAAAACAGGTACTGATCCCAAGGAGGACCCCTAGGACTTCATTGATGAGAAGCACAAAACTCTCCGGCTTCTGCATGCTACAGAGATGGAGGGAGTATAGTTGTCCTCTTATCGCCTGAAAGGGGTGGCCTATTCTTAGTTTGAGTTGTGGGAGGAATCCCGTGAGGAGAGAAGCCCTCCGGCAAGGTGGGGTGAATTCACAAATGCCTTTATGGATCATTTCTTGCCTGCCGAAACTAAGGAAGCTCATGCCGTTGAATTTGAAAGCCTGAAGCAGGATGCTATGAATGTGTGGGAGTACCATATGGAGTTTGCGAGCTAGTCCAAGTATGCTATTCACATGTTGCCCACTATGGAGGTTAGAGTGCGCCGGTTTGTTCAGGGCCTTAGCCCCTTGGTTATTAATGAGGCCTCTACAGCTGCCTTAAATTCCGATATGAACTATGGTAAGATGGTGGCATTTTCTCAAGCCACAGAGACCCGCAAATTGAAGAATAGAATGGAGTGTCAGAGTAGCAGCAGGGCTCGGTCTGCGAGCAACTTTGGTGGTTCTTCCGGTGGTGGTGGTGGTAGGTCGGCATTCAGNTCATTAGGACCATCCCAATCATTCGCCTAGTCTTTGATAGGTGCACAGTCATCTGGACCTAGTCATAGAAATATGGGAACTCACCAGCAGGGTCGGCCCGACAGAAGGTTTCAGCAGTGGAGGTTTCCATGCCGTAAGTGTGGGAGAATGCACTTTGGGACCTGCTTCATGGACCTACAAGTATGCTATGGGTGTGTTGTGAGGGGTCACATTCAGAGTGATTGCCGCTCGTCCCACCGAATTATAGGCAGAGGTGCGACACATCCAGCTAATTCTACAGCTACTACATTCACAACACCTCCAGCTCGAGGCACCCCAGCACTCGCAGGGCGTGGTACAACTAGAAGTGGTGCACATAATTTGGGAAGACCCAACAGATTTTATGCTATGCGGAGGCGTCGGGAATCAGAGACTTCTCCAGATGTTTTCGCATGTATATTGTCTATCCAATCCCATGATGATATGCTCTTATTGATCCGGGTTCCACTTTGTCATATGTCACTCCTTATGTTGCTATAGAATTTGGGATAGAACCAGAACAACATCATGAGCCATTCTCTGTATCTACTCCGGTTTGTGAGTCTATTTTGGCCGCGTGGGTTTATAGGGATTGTGTTGTCACGTTGCGTGGTCACGACACCATGGCCGATCTTATTGAATTGAGAATGGTCGATTTTGATGTGATAATAGGGATGGATGGGCTTTCTTCATGTTTTGCTAAGCTTGATTGCCGAACCAGAACTGTTAGGTTCAAATTTCCAAAAAAGCCAGTTATTGATTGGAAAGGTGATGATGTAGTGCCGAAGGGTAGGTTTATTTATTATCTCAAGGACACAAAAATGATCAACAAGGGGTTTATTTATCATTTGGTTTGGGTTACAGACACCGATGCAGAGGCACCTATGCTTGAGTCTGTGCCTGTTGTGAATGAATTTCCGGGAGTCTTTCCGAATGAACTCCTTGGGATCCCACCAGACAGGGAGATTGATTTTGGGATTGATGTGATGCCAGACACCCATCCTATATTTACTCCACCCTACATAACGACACCATGAGAATTGAAGGAGCTAAAGAAACAATTGAGAAGTTTGTAAGAAAAGGATTTTATCCGGCCAAGTGTGTCGCCCTAGGGCGCACTGGTCCTTTGTTTAAGAAAGAAAGATGGGTCACTGAGAATGTGTATTGACTATCGGCAACTTAATAAGGTCACAATCAAGAATAAGTACCCACTACCAAGGATAGAAAACTTGTTTGATCAATTGCAAGGTGCCAGGTACTTCTCCAAGATTGATTTAAGATTAGGAAATCACCAATTAAATTTCAGGGAGCGGGATATTCTGAAAATAGCTTTTAGGACCCGGTATGGGCATTTGGAATTTTTGGTGATGTCTTTTGGGCTAAAAAACGCCCCAGCAGCTTTCATGGATCTTATGAACCGAATTTTCAAGTCGTTCCTAGATTCTTTTGTGATAGTGTTCATTGAAGATATTCTTGTATATTCACGAAGTCGAGAAGAACATGCTGATCATTTCTAGGTAGTTCTGCAAACCCTACATCAACACCAGTTATATGCAAAGTTTTTAAAGTGTGAATTTTGGCTTGAATCAGTCATATTCTTGGGTCATGTAGTCTCTAGTGAGGGGATTTGACACGACCAAAACTGATGGGCCACGATGGGCACCTGGTACCTTACTCAATCGAGTACCAACGTAGTGTATCTTTCTTATTACTTCATCATATACACGTGACATACGGGCCTAATAGGCCAACATGATGATTTATAAACTCCAAACATAGGCCGACAAGGGCGTACAATCTTTCACGTACACGACATGTGTCTACAAGCCTCTAAGAGTACATGATTGCCATAAAGGTCAGGACAGAGCCCCGCCATACCAAAGCGTACACATCTAAATCATACTGACCAAACAAGCAACTCCGGAGCAAATGGAGTGCACCAATATCTTCTGCTGAGTTGATCTCCTACTTGGAGGACTCTCGACCTGTCTATCGAGACCTGCGGGCATGAAATACAGCATCCCCGGGAAAAAGGGTATGTCAGTACAAATAATGTATCGAGTATTTAAGGAATGAAAATCAGTAAATAATAGACAAGAGAGAAACACAGAGTAAAAGACTCAACATGTATGTCTGAATAGCTCTGTAAATCATTTCATGTTTATAATGTCATGCATATGCGTATAATGTCATACCATGTTTAGGTATATGCATTCATAACATCATCAAGCCTCTGAGGGCATCCCATCATATCATTTCGTCCACTGTGGGCAAATCATCAATGTATACCAGCTGATCAGGTGGTGGTGCATATATAACGCTATAACCTTTTCCCATATCCCATATACATATAATATATGCGTACATAACACCATCTAGTCATGGGTCAATGTACATGTATAAATGCATGAAATTCATAAGAAATACGTTTATAAGATTTTCTCGGAATGTCATAAAAATAATATGCCTATCGGATAAATTTTATCAAATACGTATTTGTCTGAGACCCATGAACAAAAGATATAATAATGATTCACATGGGGAATCAAGAATATAGACACCCCTAATATTTCTATGAATAGAGTCATTTATGGAAATTGTGCATTTGTTCGTTTCGTTTGTATCGTATTGATCATGCCAAAATGAAAGAAGGGATAGCCTTAACATACCTAAACCGATTCTCTTTTGCGAAAATACGTAACAGTGGATCAAAGTAGGAGAAAATATGTATGATATTCTTGAGAAAGATTGCACCATACTCTGTTATAATTGCAAAATCTCACTCTCATTTTGAATTGTTCATGCCTGGCAATGCTTTGATATATACAGATGCATATGAAATCTCATATTGAATTCTTGAACTTTAACATTTTGGCATTTGACATATGCTTAAAGTTGAGATGCCTCACATTGAAAGCCTTGGAGTTCAAAATGAATTCGCTGAAGTTTCAATATGAATTCTTTGAGTTTTAACAGAATTCTTTCAATGACTTTCTTGGTAGGCCCCACTTGACTTAAATGACTAAGCCACCAAAAAGACTCTGTTAATTCCACCTTATTCTATGGGTTTAAGAGTCATACATTGATAAATCCTTGGCTACCATGTTTTTGTAGTTAAAGCTTTATCCAAAATACTATTAATTAACCACTAATCTCATGATTAATTGATAATCTTCCACTATCCAATAATTAACCAATTACCCACATAATTAAGAATTATCTCAAATTACTTATAATACTACTCACTTTTAACATACCTTATACACCTTACCATCATGGCCATGTGGTACCTTGTATGGTACTAGTCCATAAATATCATGTATTTTAGCTCTGGTCGTATTTTATCCAAAATGTCAAACTTCGACGAAATTCATTTTCTTCGATTTGCTTACCCTCTCACCTTCACTAATTTTCTCGTCACTTGTTTGAAATAGCATAATGCTTATAATCTCAAAATAATCCCATTCCCGAATTTACGTCGATAACTTACGACGAAACTTTAACATACGAAAATGTGCGATGTAATATTTCATTTCCGAGCTTTCATCAATTTATTTATGGCGTACTTTTACGTACAAAAATATGCGGTGTAACGCCACTCCTCCATTTGGAACATTCGTCCTTGAATGTTGACGGATGCACTTATCATTCTCATAACCCATAGCTCTTGCGAATACTTTAGTACTCCTCTTGCCATCTAAGCAACTGTTCTATGAATGAATCCCAAACGCGAGGGCATTCCCCTCTTTAGGCCTCTTTCTCACACCACGACTTATGGTCGAAATCTTTCCAATCTCCTAACTGTTGCTACCTTATATCATGCAGCCTGTACGACTCTGACCTTGTAAGTGCGCCTATGCGAGTCTTCTCTCCTTTTTCCTACAGCTGTTAGCCCATCTCTATGTGAAGTTCACATCGATATCCATCTAAATTAGGGGAATAATGTACATACCATAAATGAATCTTCAAGGCTATGCTCTTGTGGGAAATGCTCCATCTACCACATGTCGTGCTCACATGCCATCAGGTGCTTTCAACATGTTGGTTTAGGGCCAACCAACTACGTTGATAAACAATATAGTGTTGTTGCATACTTAAACACCTATAGTGGGCAGTTGCAGCCAGCTGGTGCTGAGCATTATTGGCCGCTGGAACCATTTAAAATGGTGTGTAACAAAGAGTTTTTGCGTCGAATAAAGGTGCAGAAGAGAACGCGTATACGGAACCAAATGGATATTAGTAATACCGTTTATGCGCGCAAATGTGGTATATGCTCGCAAAAAGGACATGACCGTCAAAAATATCCTTCGGCTGGTTTAGGTGGCGGTGGTAATCCAGCTCCTGGTGGGAGTTATTCTAATGTGCCCAACTATCAAGGATACACGTAGTAACTGGGTTTGGTAATGTAGTTGTAATAAGTGTATGTACTTGTTTATGTTGCAAGATGTATCAAATAAAATTATGTTTCCATTGTTGTTAAATCTTATTGATAATGGTCCATTTTTCAGTTGATTAAATTAATGAATTTCTCCCTTCCGTTCATGTAATCAAAAATAGTATTGGATTAAAAAATGAATTTATTTTAGTAGACCTTCGAATTGCACGCTAAAATTATTATTAGAAAACTACACTGTCAGAGGAGGAAGATTTTTGATAAATATGTGAATATATATAGCGCGGTTAAATACTATGTTATGTGTTAGCATAGCGTGGTTAAATACTACATTATGTGTGTTGTTTTGTCGAACTGAAGAGCTGTCCGCCTGCGAAAAAGTTGTTTTGTATCCGAAACAATCTTTAACACGCGAAGTATAGCGCGGTTAAATCTACGTTATGTGTTAGCATAGTGCGGTTAAATATTACGTTATGTGTGTTGTCTTGCCTATAAATAACGGGCGCATTCTAGTTATTTTCTACGCTTAACAATAACTAATAGCAAAAATCTCCATAAAATCTGGGTTTGTTTTTTCGCTTTAACAAATGTCTGAATGCCTTTATGTATCAAGGTGCCAGTGCGGCAAAAAATGTAAGCGCAGTTAAATACTACACTATGTGTATTGTCTGGTCGAACTGAAAAGCTCCCCGCCTGCGAAAAAGTTGTTTTGTATCTGAAAGAATCTTTAACGCGAGAAGCATAGCGCGGTTAAATACTATATTATGTGTTAGCATAGTGCGGTTAAATACTACGTTATGTGTATTGTCTTGCCTATAAATAACGGGCACATTCTAGTTATTTTCTGCGCTTAACAATAACTAATAGCAAAACTCTCCATAAAAGCAGGGTTTTGTTTTTCGCTTTAACAAATGTCTGAACGCCTTTATGTATTAAGGTGCCAGTGCGGAAAACAATGTATGATGGCGGACTGTTGGAATGATGGTCAAGTTGGGCGGCGATACTGGATGTGCGTGAACAAGTTTTATAGGATTCCCAACGAACCTATTTGCGATTTTAAGGTATGGATTGATGAACCCTGTAAGCAGGAATGCTACAAACAAACTTTGCAGTATAATTATGATTTGAACAAAAGATACGAACGTGATGAGGTTATGTATAAATGAGAAATTACGGCGCTGAAGGAGAAACTAAAAGAGGTGGAATAAGAAAAAAAGAGTTGTTGGATCAATTTGAGTGGTTGAAGAAGAGAATAGTTGACTAAACAAACCAATGTATGTGTTGAGTGTTGTATTTTATCTTTATGCTTTCCATGTCATGTATTTTCATTATGTGTGCCGAACTTAAATTATGTTAAGTTGTTGTGTTTGTGTTTGTGTTGCAGTATTAAAATAACGAAGAACCCGGGAAATATATACATAATGCGCATATAATGAAAACAATAAAAATTGTTGCTATTACTTACATAAATTAATATTTACATCAAATACAAAAAACAAATCAATGTGTTCCACAACCTGTGTGTTTCAATACAGCCGCTAGCTTGAGGCGCATCCCATCCCGCCCGACTACGCTATCAGGATCATCCTCATTTCATTGCCTCTTTATAGCAGGATGCGCTGCATTATGATCATCATTAGTGCTGGAAGGATCTGTAGAAGGGGCCGTCGGTCCAGTAGTAACCTACTGAAGAATAAGTCAGCTCAGTATAGAAAAATATATATTAAGTCATAACATTTTAAATTGTCTTACCACGATCTCGTCGGGCTCCTAAATATAATCATCCGTCGTAGGCAGGTCAGCATCGCACTAAGCAGCCTCCGTGACGGGTGAGGATGAAGCCTTAATAAGAAAATTAATAAAATTATTTATGAAAAATAAATGAGAAAAGAAAAACAAATTTAAAGTAAATACTAATAGAAACATACGTGCGCGTGTGAAATCTCCCCAGCACCCTTCGATGATGAGCCATAACTCGGCCGATCCTCAGCAGCAGTCGATGGGCCTGGGAAGTATGCATCCTAATGCTCTCCGGTAATGTCTGTGCCCGTGATCAATAATGGACTTGACGGGGTCACTTGCGAAGTCCCTGGAGTGAGCTGCAGCCCAAGGCTGTATGACGACATGCTGCTGGGATACTCGTCCGGCTCATGAAGGTCACCCGATAAATCAACATCAACATCATCAACAGGGGCCTCAACGCCTTCTTGCTGGGGACCACCTCCTCGCCGCCCACCATGACCCCACGGGGCAGCCCTGCCTCGTGGGGAACCCCTACCTCGTGGGGCACCCCTACCTCGTGGGACATCCCTACCTCGATGGTACTACTCTGGCGCCACATAAGCAGGGAAGTATCCTAAGCGCTGATCATATCGGGCTCGCTGCAGTGTATGGGCAGCCACCTCTGTAACCTACCGACCATAATCGTGCAAAGCGGCCGCTCCCTCGCCGGCATGTTGCTGCATCTGCAATCCCATCTGGTAGACTATATGTAGGCCAATAGCCTGCACAACTTATAAAATATAAACTACAGAACACTATGTTACAGTTATATAAGTAATAATACCAGAAAACATACCAGGGCCTCGTGCCGCCCGACGTATGGAACATACCGACCACCGGCTCGATGAATGGGATTCCCGACAAAACGTCGGGTAACGTGGCAGTACCGGGGCATATACTCATGAATAGTATCCGTCCGGCTCTGTGAAGGGGGGGCTGAATCAAGTCAGCTCGCTGGTCCCAAGTATCGACCTGCGCCTCTAGCCATGCCACATATGCGTCATCCACCCCGGAAATATCATCCCGTTGATAATGTGTGGGCTCTCTCGGTACAAGCTGCTGACGGCCAAACTGGCGAAGTACCCGCTCCATGGCATGATGCTCCACAATATCGAGGCACATCAGCGGGACGGAAGTGCTCCAAATCAGTCGGCCGACCGAGCAATAATCGGGCAGGCCACCTATCAAGTCGTCGTTGTATGGTGTCCAGGTGAACTATTAAATAACAACATAAAACGTGAGTATGCGCAACACATGTGAAGTTATACCAAGTAGACTTAGGTATACATTGAGAATTATTGGAATTGAAGGAATTTAATTACCTATGCTGGTACAATAAAATTATTTTTCACTCTGTGAATCACGTTGATATAAATATTTCTATTTTCATGATTATTTAATATTATTGACCCATAGTTAGTGTCATAGTCGGCCATCTCGTCTCTATCTCTTCGAGATTAGGCTTGATACTTACTGGGTACATGTTGTTTACGTACTCATACTACACTTGCTGTACTTTTTGTGCAGGA
>AWOL01S0011585.1:3044-14137 GCA_000715115.1 Nicotiana otophora
GACAAGGTGGGTTGCTCTGATGGTAAGCACCCTCCACTTCCAACCAAGAGGTTGTGAGTTCGAGTCACCCCAAGAGCAAGGTGGGGAGTTCTTGGAGGGAAGGATGCCGAGGGTCATTTGGAAACAGCCTCTCTACCCCAGGGTAGGGGTAAGGTCTGCGTACACACTACCCTCCCCAGACCCCACTAGTGGGATTATACTGGGTTGTTGTTGTTGTTGTTTTTGATCTACCGTTGTTATCCATGTATCACATTTTACTCATAATGCTTCATTAACTCTTTTATTATTTTCCTACTAACATTTCTATCTTTCACTTTATTCTGAAAACTACAACAAGCTATTATTTTGCTTTTAACTACCCTTTGCTCCATCCACTGGCTCTTAAGATTTCCTATCATTCTCTTTCTACTAGGGACGAGAGCCACACACAGATAATATTTATCCCTTTTGGGCTTCCAGTGCTTATATTTGTAGTATTCATATCTAGTTGTAGTATTTTAGAGCACACCATCTGGGTGTTTCACAAGGAGATCTATTAGCACATTTGCAATATCCTTCAGAATTGCCAATTAACGCAAACAATCTATTCACTAATTTGGGTTACCCTAAACCCAGCCGGATCATGATATCTCGTCCTTCTCTCAAACCATATTTGTTTGCTCCCATAGGGCATAACTGGGATGGGTGTGGTCAATTATACATACCTCTGTCACTGCTGAAGGTAACTCAAAATGCTTATATTTCTCTGCTTGAATTGTAAATAATGATCATCTTCATTAACTGGGTACCTCGTACCCTTCTTCATCTTGCTTCTTTCACTTGTTGAAACTTGTACCTTCTGAATCCCTCATTGGTTTTCACCATAGGGGCTGATAGATATTATTGCCTTAAAGCTCCTTATCAAGAGGCTTACAAGTCTTAATACACACATGATCTACTGAAGACCTTACATTTACTCATCATAAATATCATGAAAAATCGAGTTCCTTTGAGTCAATCTCCCATAGCCACATTCAATCTCTTACCAACTGTCGGTATCGTCCTGTTACGAATAAAATGGAAGCTACAAGTTTGAATTCTTTTAAGTGAGCTCTATCACATGATTTAGAGTAAGAAGAAAGAGTGACAATCCTATATGCCCTATAGCCTCCTGCTTATAAGTGTGTTGCACGGCACACACATAAACAAGACTCTACTAGACACGGCTTGTAGACTCCCTAGGACGAAACTTCTCTGATACTACTTCTGTCACACCCCAAACCTGGGGGGCGAGACCGGCACCTGGTGCCTCACCTATCCTTGCGTACCAACTTGCGACTAAGGGACTATGAACATATAATGTCATACTTTGGTCATAGGCCACATTGCAAGACAATTTGCGAAGAAAAATATAAAACTGAATGGAAACCAATACTGACTAAACATCAATATAAAGCTGGGCCGGTAAGGCCGTCATGACTACTACAACTGACAAACCAACAAAATATATATACAAGGACTACAAGCCCAACATACGGCACTAACTGACAGGTTATGTCTACAAGCCTCNGGGCCGTCATAACTACTACAGTTGGCAAACCAACAAAATATACAGACCATGCTTACAAGCCCAACATACTGTACTAACTAACAAGATATGTGTACAAGCCTCTACTAATGGATGTACCGTGAGGGCCCCAACCTATCCATAATATATATATATACACTATACATAATATGTACATAGAACTCTAGACCCGGCAATTTCGAAGGATGCGGAGATTACCGATCAAGCTGAACTCGGGCAACACCTACTAAGGAGGTCTACCCTTCTTTCTATCTGAACCTCCACGCATGAAATATAGCGTCCCCAGAAAAGGGACGTCAGTGTGAAATAATGTACCGAGTAGGTAAGGTAACAGAATAACTAAAAGGTAAAACTGAACTGATAATATAATAACTGAAAGTAACTGGGAGTCAAAGATAATCTGAAGATATGCTCACCTACTGATACTGACTCAACTCTCTCAATATAGTAAGTAAAATAACTTTTTGGCCTTATAAGGCTCGCTATATTTAACTGCTCTGCCGTAGTTGGCTCGCATAGGCACTCGGCCATACTAGGCTCTGTATCTCGGCCAACTGGGCTCGCTCATAGGAGCTCGACCACAGCAGGCTCGGTATATAACTTACATCTGATCAGAGGTTGCCCAATATGGGCCTGCCCACCGATTATAGCTCGATGGTGGTAAAAATACTGTAATACTATATATATATATATATGTATATATATATATATATATAGACCCTCTGCTCTCTTGACTGGAATAAGACAATACTCAACTGAATATAAAGTCCCGATAAGGGAAAATAATGTAATTTATGATACTAGGATAATGTAATAAATTCGGGAGTAAGAACTTCTCTTTATGCCTCATTATCAAACACATGTAGTTACGAGATCATTCCAAAATGAAGGAAAGTTTAGCCTTAACATACTTGAGTCGATTCTCTTAACAATCCTTCTAATACATGTCAATTGCGACAAAACACGTTACGACGGATCATTCTCTTAACAATCATTCTCTTACGTCTCTTGAGAAAGATTGTATCGTATTCCCTTAGAATTAGAAATCATGTTGCTATTACATAACGTAATCTCATATGGATTTTCTTTGTAGCTCCATCCTCACTTTGTCATAATCTTCATCCGCATTGTTATACTACAAAACTTTTTTCTCCACAAGTAAAGCTCCAAATAACCATGAAAGGATATTTGAAAGTGCAAAGCTCCATCCAAGGTAAAGTATTTTATTTGGGTAGCTTCTAGGAAGGCTTTCCTTATGTACAGAAATATTCAAAGAAAGTGGTTTATAATTAAGTCTCATGTGCCCT
Organism: Nicotiana otophora; assembly: GCA_000715115.1. Lineage (NCBI taxonomy): Eukaryota > Viridiplantae > Streptophyta > Magnoliopsida > Solanales > Solanaceae > Nicotiana > Nicotiana otophora. The sequence goes on from AWOL01S0011585.1 coordinate 5,919, forward strand.
CTTTGTCGTGACCACTAGGAAGACAACAATTGCCTTCTTATTTGTTGCAAAGCTTCTCGGCAACTTCATCCACATTTGCCACCTATTTTTTGATTTTAAGAGTCATTTAGTTAATCTTATATGGCTGCAACATTGGGGGTTAATATTTATCCAATAATTATTCACTTAATTAATTTGTTAATCCCCCATTAATCAATAATTAATCAATTACCCAATTATCCACATAATTAAGAATTATCTCAAATTACTCAAAATACTTCTCACTTTTAACACACTTTGTACGCCTTACTATTATGGCCATGTGGTACCTTGTATGACACTAGTCCATGAATACAAGTTATTTTAACTCGGGGCGTATTTTATCCCAAAATATCAAACGTCAACGAAATTTATTTTTTTTAGATTTGATTCATGAATTTACTTATCACTTGTTTGAAATAGCATAATGCTAATAATATCAAAATAATCTCATTCCCAAACTTACGTCGATTAGCTTACGACGAAACTTTAACATACAAAAATGCGGAATGTAACATCTCATTTCCGAGCTTATATTAATTTACTTATGGCGGACTTCCACGTACGAAGAAATGGGGCATAACATGGATGCGCACCTGCGGGAAGGCAAGCACAAAAGTGGAAGGGCCAAGGCTGCTGAGGATCGCATGAGCGGAAAGAGTTGCGCACCTGTGATAGCGCAAGTGCAAAAGTAGTGGTCGCAGAAGCGGAAAGGCCACAGGTGCGGAGGAACTGCCGCATAAATGGATGCACAGAAGCGACCAAGGAGTCCGCAAGTGTGGGAGTAGCTGGGCAGATTGCTTAAAATGTGCGAGAGTAGCTAGGCAGAATGCTTAAAAGAGCGGGGTTCAGCCATTTTTGCCATAGTTTCTTCATTCATGGGTGATATTTGGAGCTTCTTGAGGGAAGTATTCACCTAGCAACTTGTAGGTAAGTTAATCCCACCTATTGCAAGTTAAATACTTCGATTATATATTGATTTAGACATGAAAATTTGTAGAAACTAGGATTTTGAAGAAAAACCTAGAAAATTGGTATTCTTGGATTTTTACCACGATATTGGACATGGAATTTGGAATGAATTATATATTTGAGTTCGTGGGGTTATGGGTAATGTTTATCTTCAAAACATTTTGGAATCCGGGCACGTGGGCCTGAGGGTGATTTTATCAACTTTACGAGCGGAGATGGAAATTGTTGTGAATTGAATTATAATGAGTGTTAGAGTATATATTTATGGATTTGTACATTTATTGACTAGTTTTGGAGGGACGGGCATCAGTTCGAGTTGTTGGAGAGGCTCTGGAGCCGGTTATGGAATTGCGGAGTGAGGTAAGTCTCTTTTCTAACCTTGTAAGAGGCAATTAACCCCATAGGTTAATTAATTAATTATGTGCTTCTACTTGCGGGGGCTACGTACGCACGATGTGACGAGAGTCTGTGCGTCGCTGCTAATTATGCTTATGTACGGGTAGTTTTAGGTTTACACCATGCCTTGTTGATACCGTGATTGTGTTTATTATTTGGCTTGAAAAGAATTGAGATTGAGTATGCTTATTAAAAGCCTTGAAAAGAGTTGAAATTGAGGATTTCGAGACTTGAATGTTTTCATTAACTTTCATACATTTGAAAAAGAGCTTAAGAAATATTATAATAACTTATGAAATCTATGTGCAACCGCGTCACAAATATATACCGCAAGCGGGGTAAATTTTAACTACTCTTATGGGAGCGGGCTGTTCACCTCGGCAGGTTTATATTTATATGTTGGTTCGTGGCGTTCGACCCTTGGCACTGCACATTTTATATTTATATGTTGGCTCGTGCTGTTCGACCCTCGGCAATGCACAATTTATATTTATATGTTGGATCGGTCCGTACGACCTCAGCATGACTTGCGCATGCTAACTCATTGGAACTAATAATCATTGACGCTGCTTTATTGGCTGGAGATATAAATTGTTAAAGGATGAAAATGAATTTGTGAAATTGCTTATTAACAAAAGAATTGTTTACTTATTTCATGATATTGAGCTTACATCCATTTTACGTAATCCATGCTTAATTATATCATTGGTATTATATTTATAGCCCATAGTAAGTGTCCGAGTCGACCACTCGTCACTACTTCTTCGAGGTTAGGCGGGATACTTACTGGGTACGTGGTGATTTACATACTCATACTACACTTTCTGCACATTTTTGTGCAGGTACATATATGTCTAGTGGCCTTGTGGGTGCGGAGGCGCGGTTATTGCGGGGAGCTAGGTGAGCTGCACTCTATACTATGATTCGCAACCAGCAGAGTCTCCTTTAGAGTCCGATCACGACCCGATCAGCTAGGCCATCTCATTAGAGACATCAACCGCAATCAAAATTTCAATTACAATTTCTAGAAAAATTACCACCATGTGTGTGGCATGGTATCCGATCACGACCAGACATGCTAGGCCATCTCACCATAATGTCGTGTGGATCTACATCATCCTTTTCTATCAATCATCTAAATCCAATTAAGGGTAATAATGTTATCAGATCAATTTTATCCCATATAAGGGGAAAATTATATCACATCAATCTCATCCCAAATAAGGGGAATGATCACAATCCACTCCTACACCGGTATGTGTAGTTTCGGGGTTAGGTTATTTCAATCTACCCTTCCTCGGTGACTATCAATATTCTCAAAAACATTTTTTTTGATATTCATATAAAGGAAACAACAATACAAATGCGTTTAACTCATAACCTTTCACACCATTTATAGCCTCATTGACATTTTCATCCTCTTATAACATCATTATCTCATTGGCTTTCTTGGCCACACATATGATTCTTCATTCATGGCACAACAGCCGTATTTCATATTCCACACCTTCATTTCTATTCTTTCATGGATCGTCATCATAAATATCAACATATATAATATTCCGGAAATCACAACTTTAAGTTCATTAAAAATGAAGAATTTAAGCACAATAGATTTCTTTCCANTAGAAAAATTACCACCATGTGTGTGACATGGTATCCGATCATGACTAGACATGCTAGGCCATCTCACCATAATGTCGTGTGGATCTACATCATCCTTTTCTATCAATCATCTAAATCCAATTAAGGGTAATAATGTTATCATATCAATTTTATCCCATATAAGGGGAAAATTATATCACATCAATCTCATCCCAAATAAGGGGAATGATCACAATCCACTCCTACACCGGTATGTGTAGTTTCGGGGTTAGGTTATTTCAATCTACCCTTCCTCGGTGACTATCAATATTCTCAAAAACATTTTTTTTGATATTCATATAAAGGAAACAACAATACAAATGCGTTTAACTCATAACCTTTCACACCATTTATAGCCTCATTGACATTTTCATCCTCTTATAACATCATTATCTCATTGGCTTTCTTGGCCACACATATGATTCTTCATTCATGGCACAACAGCCGTATTTCATATTCCACACCTTCATTTCTATTCTTTCATGGATCGTCATCATAAATATCAACATATATAATATTCCGGAAATCACAACTTTAAGTTCATTAAAAATGAAGAATTTAAGCGCAATAGATTTCTTTCCAAGAAATGGAGTAAATTGATTGACAATCGAAGCACAAGTTAAAATCATAAACAAGTAACACACCATTTATTCTTGAATTACTTTTCTACAAAAAGGGCAATACACAACTTCCACTCCAAAATATGTAAGAACGCAAAACATATTGAAAATACTTATAAATAGCATTAGTTAAAATAGCCACATTTGGGCATGACTTTAGTACATAAGGTTTTAGGCAAATCTATCTTCGAAGTCAATTCGGAATAGTTAAACCAAGGCTCATTTAATAACCTTTCTCACATAATTTCATTTCATTGGCACCATTGGCCACAAGTATAACTTTTATTCTTGGCACAGTGGCCATAATTTATATCTTCAACTCACTTCTTTCACTTTCAAGCATCTTTATAGATTATCAACTACAAGGAATTTCTAATCAAGACTTCAAGTACACATATGAGTAATTAAGAGTCTTAGTCATATCGAGTTTTTCTCACACTAGTTGGCATCATAACTTTCATTTGAAACACGACTCAAAGCCATAACACTTTAATGCACATATCATTCTTGAACACATTCCCGAAGGATAACATAATGTGATCGGAAAATTTGGAACATATTTTGAATAAATAATTCTCGACACTTTGCTTATTCGGGACAATCAAATTTATTGGAAACATCTCGGAACATAGAATAAGGAATTTGAGACAATCATAGTTGAAACTTAAGGGAACGTCATGGAATTCAATTCTAAGAGAGTAGTTTATCCAAAAATACCTCACTTTGAGATTTCCTTAAATTACTACAATGTTCCAACACTACTTGGAGTCATAACATTTTTATACCCAACTCATGCTTTGAACAGATTCTCGAAGGATAATATCATATGATAAGAGCATCCGGAACATATTTTGAACATATACCTTTCAACACAAAGCTTATTTAGAACAATTGATTTATAAAGAATAGCCCGGGACTTACAACAACATCATGGAATTCAATTCTATGAAAGAGGTTTAGCCAACATACCTTTCCTTGAGCTTTACTTAAATTACTACAACATTTCGAAAATTCTAGCAATCCCAATTTATTTTGAGACATAACAAAATTGAACACAAATTAGGAAGATATTCATGGTTTCAGCTCATTTGAGCATTTTATCAAACACTAGGTGTGCAAATTTGGCTACAAGGTTCTTCTACAAGATTTCCTTCACTCCTCAACCCAATCTTTACATATTTTAGCTCAACAATCTTCCCAAAAACCTTATTGGTACAAGCATGTATAATTAATACTCTTACACCCAAGAATCATACTCCCAATCACCCATCTTTTACCCCAAACTCGAAATTGAAGACTAGGGGTTTGAATCTCTTGAGTGAAGATCTTGTGAGATTTCCTTGTTAGATTCCAAGGCTTGAACAAGATCTTGATGAACAAAACACTTCATCTACTTCCTCTATCTAGAACACTCTCACTTCTCTCTAAAATATCAGGTTTTAGCTTAAGAAATGACTTAACCCCTCTCTCTACCCGGCCGTGGGGTTATTTAATGGGCTCCNAGATTCCAAGGCTTGAACAAGATCTTGATGAACAAAACACTTCATCTACTTCCTCTATCTAGAACACTCTCACTTCTCTCTAAAGTATCGGGTTTTAGCTTAAGAAATGACTTAACCCCTCTCTTTACCCGGCCGGGGGGTTATTTAATGGGCTCCTACATGCGCGGTCGCGCACCTGGGCAAGTGGCCGCACATCTGGCCGTGCAGACAAGGCAGAAACTCCCAAATATGCGCGGTCACGCATCTGGGCGCAGCAGAACTTATGTTCTAAAAATGAGACTCCATTTTTAACGATATGGACTTGGGGAAAGGTGAGTTTTGGGGGATTTTCAAGGGAAGATTTGGGGTAAGTGTTCTTAACTCAATTTTGGTCAAATTACCCGAATTTATAGTTATTTTAGCATTTAATTTTTGTTTTAAGTTGGAAAATAATTATGAAAACTCTTAAGGTTATACTGAAGATTTGAGGGACGAATTGATGACGGAATTTGGTAAAATTTGGCTGGTTGGAGTCATGGTTGGATGGAAGTTCATATTTTGTGACTTTTGTCTGGTTCCAAGACCTGGGCCCCAGTGGAAAATTTTGAGTGAAATTTTGAATTTTGTTGGAAAATTTGTATTTTCATATGGAATTAATTCCTATAATTTGTGTTGACTGTATCGAATTAATTGTGACTGGATTCGAGGCCTTCGGTGGCCTATTCGCGAGGCAAGGTCATATTGGAAGGAAGAATTACACGATTTGAGGTAAGTAACACTTCTAAACTTGATTCTGAGGGTATAAATTCCCGAAATTATGTGTTATGTGACTGTTTTTGAGGTGACGCACATGCTAGGTGACAGGCATGTGGGCATGCATAAACCATTTATCAAGAAGTTCCCGAAGCTACTCTTTCAATTCTTTCAACTCTGCTAGTATCATACGATATGGAGGAATAGAAATGGGCTGAGTGCCCGGCACCAAGTCGATACAAAAATCAATATCCCTGTCGGGTGGCATGCCCGAAAGATCTGCAGGAAACACATTCGAAAAATCTTGCACTATCGGAATAGAATGAATAGTATGAGTGTCTGCATCAACATCTCTCACAAAGGCAAAATATGATAAACACCCTTTCTCAACTATTCGTTGGGCCTTTAAATAAGAAATTACTCTGCTGGGGACGAAATCTGGAGAACCTCTCCACTCGATCCTTGGCAACCCTAGCATTTCCAACGTCACAGTCTTAGCGTGACAATCTAGAATAGCATGACATGGAGACAACCAATCTATACCTAAGATCATATCAAAATCGACTATACTGAGCAATAAAAGATCAACTCTGGTCTCCAATCCCCTAATGGGTACCACACACGGTTGAAACACATAGTCTACAATAATAATATCGCCCTCCAGCATAGATACATGGATAGGTGAGACTAAGGACTCACAGGGCAATTCCAAACAACGAGAATATGACGGTATATACGAATATGTGGAACTATGGTCAAATAATAGAGAAACATCTTGGTGGCATACTGAGATAATACATGTGATTACCGTACCTGAGGCATTTGCATGTGGCCTGGCAGAAATAGCATAGAATCTAGCATGACCACCACCTGATCTGCCTCCTCCTCTAGGGCGACCTCTAGCTACATGTGCCCCACCCCATGCTAGTTAGGCGGGTGGTGGAATAACTGGTGCGGAAGCCACATCCTAACTCCTTTGATCAACTGGACCTCGCGAAAGGCGGGGACAATGTCTCTTCATATGACCCGAAGTGAACTAATAGATGACTGACTTGGTTGAGTACTATATGAACCATGGCTTGTTGATGCACCACGGTGAGCCAAACGAGCCATTTTATCGGGCCTATAAGGTCGACCCCTATTGTGATAGGACTGTCCCCCAAAAGGAATACCGCTGGAATTACCCGGACCACGAGACCTCTTAGCCTCCCTATTCTCACTCTCCTGAGTACGGACCATTTCTAGCTATCAAGCACTATCGAGCACTGTCGACCACCTCGCCAAACTTAGCACATGCTACATTCCCTAGAGTGATAACAAAATGAAATTGCTGGTTGAGGCCATTAATGAAACTCCTAATCTTTTGCCTCGCAGTGGGAACCAACTAAGCTGCATGACGAGCCAAGTCAGAAAACCTCATCTAATACTGGGTAACCGACATGTCCTCCTGGCGGAGTTGTTCAAACTGCCTGCGCAATTCCACTCTACGGGTCTCTGGCACAAACTTCTCCGAAATGAGAATTTATAACTCATGCCATGAAAGTAGTGTTGCACCAATTGGTCTGCTCCTCTCACAAGCCTCCGACCATTTGAAGGCTGTCTCGGTCAGCTGAAAGGTAGTAAATGAAACCCCATAGGTCTCCAGAATACCTGGTGTACGAAGAATAAGCTGGCACCTATCCAAGAAATCTTGAGCATTCTCTAACTCAGTTGAACTGAATGATGGAGGATGGAGTCTCCAAAATCTCTCTAATTACTTCTGCTCCTCGTTGTTCATAATAAAGCTCACATGGGCCTGAGCAGCTCCAACCCGCTAGACTGGTAGTACCCCCGATATCTGGAGTCCCTGCACTACCTGCTCTGGTGTATGGGCGACGGGGGAATGAGTACCTCCCCCGGCTTGAGAAGTGGCAGGTGCGGCCTTAGCAGAAACATTCACGCCCCAAACTCGTGGAGCGCAACCGGCGCTCAACCAAGTAAACCTGGCTGAGCAAGCCTATTAGATTTAATTCTACCCTAACTCATTCATGAAATAACAGGAGATGTACTCCATTAATCAAACACTGAAAAGATTTCATTAACAACTTTCTTTTTCATTCCCATTAGCAGCTTCCTTCATAATTTCCAAAATATTACNAGAAACATTCACGCCCCAAACTCGTGGAGCGCAACCGGCGCTCAACCAAGTAAACCTGGCTGAGCAAGCCTATTAGATTTAATTCTACCCTAACTCATTCATGAAATAACAGGAGATGTACTCCATTAATCAAACACTGAAAAGATTTCATTAACAACTTTCTTTTTCATTCCCATTAGCAGCTTCCTTCATAATTTC
>AWOL01S0011586.1:0-61855 GCA_000715115.1 Nicotiana otophora
CGTTAACTTATATTTTGCAGAATTAATATTTACAAATACAGCAATATTGATCGGGAATAACATTAAGAAGCATGTAAATAGTAGATAAAGATTAAAGAACTAATAAGGGATAGATTAGTCAAATTACTTTTTTTATTAATATTTTTAATGGGCGTGTAGAACTTTATCATGACAGCTAAATGGAAAAAACAGAGTATTTTGTAAAACCAATGAACAAAAACATCATTATTAAAGTATATTCACTGCATAATCTTGTTATTATTTAATCTCGAATTATAATCCCCATATTATTATAATTCCAATATAACTTGCTTCAAACCAAATAACTCCTTAATTTTATTTAAAATAAAACTAAATTTTAATTTTTATAATACTTTTATCGGAATATTATGTGATCTATACTACTAAGAATAATGGGTTCAATTGAGATTACTCCTGACACTCAACACTTGTCAAGCTCTGACTTTGGAAGCTAAAGGACAAATAACTCAAATAATATTATTCATTGTGATTTGGGGTGTCAATAATGGTACGAACTTCACGTGAAGGAAATGTGATCCGAAAGGGATTAGACATTACTTGCCCCCCACCAATTTGCATGTCATTTAAATCATTTTCATCCTCTTTTTTTTCTTTGTTTCTCCTCAAAAGCAACATATTATTTTTTGTTCGCGTTTACGGGTTCAAACCATAAAAATAGTCATTAATATTCGTATTAAGATAAGTTTTCTATATTGTATATTGGGTTACGATTCGTCCCCAAATCCTGCATAAATGCCAGATATTTTGTACATCGTGCCCTTTTTATCCATTTTTAACTTAACATGGTAAGGGATTTCCCAAATTCCACAACATGGTCAATGTGATGCGGCGAGGATTTGTGCTTTGTGTACTAGTTTTACATTTACAAAAATATTCGCTGTTTTAAAAAGAAGGAAAAAGAAAGAAAGGCTAACTCATTTTATATTTTGAGTTTTCTTTTTCATTATTTCCTCTTTTCGGATGTTAAATATTTTACAGAACATAAAGTTTGAATCAAACTCATGTTTAAATTGAAATTGAGATATTAATACAAGTTCTTCCTTTTTAAATCAAACAGAGTCATTTTTGAAAGAGGATAGATAATAAATTCAAGTAAATAGCAAGCTACGCCTGGCCTCGTTTTGTAGTAGGTGAGATTAGAATGAAAGGACTTTTTTTCATCAACATAAGAGAAAAAGGATAAGGATATGAAGGTCTTGTCTATTTATTATACGGAAAAGGATCATTCAAATTGGTACAAAAATATCCTTTATCCACCTATTTGAATAAAAATATCTTTACCGATAATATTTTGGCTCAACATTATCCTTATTATTAACAAAAAATTCTGGAGGGAAAAAATTTAATTAATATTCATGTGTCACCGTTCCATTGGGCTAACTTAAACTTCAACTAAAATATAACTAAATTCACCCTTATCCCGTCCGAATATTGACCTGCTCCGATTTTAAAACACAACTCTCTCTCGTTTTCTCTGCCTTGTTGCTACTTGGGCGGAATTCACCGGCGGATCCCCCGAAAATAGCAACGTACACAGTAGCCTATCTCATTTACAAATTATGAGTAGAAAATCCTTTTTTTACTAGACTTAACACAGTAATCTAATCGAGAAAATTGAATCCATGATAACAATCAAAATAAGAAAACAAATACTAGTGAAGAAATTATCTAAAAAAATTGTTAACTATTATTAGTACATCATATGAACCAAGTGTGTATGAAATGTGACAATTGCACAATACCCGTTGCACGGAGTAGAAAAGCTTACATATTAATTGAATAAATAGTGAATAAATAAAAAATGGAAATACACATCACATAAACAATTAAAAAAAATTAAAAAAAAACCCTCAAATTTTCACGGAGGAACGACAAAAAATAGTGAAGAACCCCCTTCCCACAAATTTTAAATAAAAAAAAATTATATAATAAAGAACACCATTGCATAAACAAAAAGAATCTAAACTTTTTGCATTAAGAAGAATATGAGAATTCCTTTCATCTTCCATAAAAATAACCTTTCATCTTCCATAAAAATAATTCTAATAGAGAACTCAATTTTGAGTTTGCCTCATGAATAATAGTAGACATACACTCGTAAGTAAATGCTTACTAAAATGAAATAGCGAAGAGAGAAAGAAAGAGAGAGTTATGTTTTAAAATTGGGGCGGGTTAATATCTGGGCAGTTTACGGGTTGGGGTTTATGTTAGGTCAATGGGACGGTGACACGTGGATATTAATTAAATTTTCTTTTTTTATGAATTTTCTGTTAGTAATAAGGGTAATGTTGAGTCAAAAACAAAAAAATAATATGGCCATTTTTATTCAAATAAATTGACGAAGGGCAATTTTAAACCAATTCCAATACTTCAGGGGCAGTTCTGGCCCTTTTCCGTTTATTATATCCTTGTTTGATTATTCTACCTTTTCTTTTTCTTTTTTATCTTAGAGTTTGTGTGATATAGAAACTCTTTCTTTCACTCATAAATTACTCCCTTGATATTCCCTTTCTCAGCTTCTAATTGCATAATTAACTTACTTGCCTCTGAGAAATACTAAGCTTTTCATATTATTGTAGTCGAACAAAATGTGTGAAATTGAACATTAAATTCTTACCCAAATGAGACATTTGCATATAATAATCAGAATAGGGTTTTTTCGCAGTGATTTGAATACTTGAATCACTTGAAAACAGTAAGATCAGTATTAATAGTACATTAAAACGATCAGGAGTGGATCCCTAATATAATATATAAGTTCACATGAATTCAATAGTTTTTGTCAAATCTTATCATGTATTAAAAGATTCATATAATATCAATTCATATTAAATTATGAACTCAATTAAAAATAGGATAACTTAGTGTCCAGAAAAAGGATCGCACCCCAGAAAAAGGATCGCACCCCAAGCATTAATAACTATTTTCACGACCTAAATGCGGACAACTTTATCGTTGCTCCAAAGTTAATTATTATTATTATTATTGTTACTATTATTATTTATTATTATAATAAAGTTCAATTCTTGTCGAGACGACAACGTTTTACTATAAGATGGGGGAAGAGTGTGGACTTCATATTTCCCACATGGTCTCTGCAAATGCAGCCAATGAAAAGATCTACTTTAATTGTCAAATAGAAATTCATGTCACCACATCCACAAATATATCCAGCTACGAAAACAGAGCAAAGACAAAAATTGGATAATTATTAAAATATCCAACTTATGCACTAAAAAGGGAGAAAAAGAAGGAAAAAGAAAAGATTCATGAATTAGTCCAAAGTAGTGGAGAGAATTGTACTTCAAGATCTTGACGTCTCAGGTTTCTTTGCCATCAGTTCGTGTTCAACTTGTGTTATATTTTTTGTTTCAACTTTTGTGTTAATATTTACTTTATGTAATTGTATTTTTGTCGAACTATTTATTTGTATCAGAGAGTATTTATTTTACACCAATTAATACATTTTAAATATTTATTTTGTGATAGAAGGAAAAGAAAAATCTCACAAGAATGAACTAAGAGTTTTAGTTGTCCGAATTAGTGTTCATCCAAAAATAAGTAATATCATCGTAGCACTTAAAAATTAAAGTAAACATATATACTTAATAGTTAATTATGATTAAGTAATAATATATGTATGAAAGACATGATAATTTAATGTAAATATTGAGGGATAACTTTACCTAGTGAAAGCGTAAATTTTTTTTTTTTTTTACTATCACGATACTTTTACTTAATATAATATATTATTAACTTTATTTTCTAGATTATCATATTAAGCTTATTACAAATATATTAAGAGATTTACTATATATGCGGATCCACGATTTAAATTTTATGAGTTTAACCTTTAAAACTCTTATTATTGAACTTGTATAATTTTTTAACTTATGAGTTCATATATTTGTTGTAATCTTAAAGAATTTTTACACATAAACTTATGTTCTGCATCGAAATTCGAAAGTTATGTGTTTAGATGAACCTAATGTCGCTACTTTATACCCGCTCATATATATATATATATATATATATATACACACACACAATATTAGATATTCGGTCTAGTTATTAGTACTTAAAAATCGTTGTCATAGAATCACAAACTCATAAAATTCAAATTTTGAACCAGCTTCATTAAATTGTTTTTTAAGGGTCACTTTTAACTTTTGTGCAATATTTTAACTCTTGATCGCTTCCCCATTTATTCTTAGCTACCATTAGAGTATATTAGAGTATATATAGAACCCTCTTTTTCCATATAACACCAAATTTTTGTTTTTTATTATACCATTTTTAATTATTATTATTTAACCTAAACACTCTTATTATTTGAAGTTATTGTACTATTTTTTATTTGTCTTCCTTGTCTCTCTCTTTTTTCCTATAATAATAGAAAAAAAGAAGAAGCTATATTTCAGTCTCTTGATCACCAGCTCAAGAATGGCTTCTGGAAGTGGAAGCAGAGGAAAGCATGCTCGTAATCACAAACCAAAACTACGTCAAGCTCAATTTTCAGGTACAAGTAATAACAATAATAATAATACATCAATAAGTAAAGCAGTAGCACAATATACTACAGATGCTAGACTACATGCTGCATTTGAACAATCAGGAGTTTCAGGAAAATCATTTGATTATTCACAATCTGTTAGAAATACAAACGAGTCTGTTCCAGAATATCAAATTACTGCTTACTTGAATAATATTCAAAGAGGTGGTCATATTCAACCTTTTGGTTGTACAGTAGCTGTAGATGAGTCGAGTTTTTGTGTTATTGCTTATAGTGAAAATGCACGCGACATGCTCGGTATAATGCCACAGTCAGTTCCGAGTCTTGAAAAGGTGGAAATTTTGAAAATTGGAACTGATGTTAGGACCCTTTTTGCTCCTTCAAGCTCTGTTTTGCTTGAAGGTGCTTTTGGGGCGCGTGAGATTGCTTTGTTGAATCCGATTTGGATTCATTCCAAGATTTCGGGGAGGCCATTTTACGCGATTTTGCATAGGATTGATGTTGGTATTGTAATTGATTTGGAGCCTGCTAGAACAGAGGACCCTGCATTGTCTATTGCTGGAGCTGTGCAATCACAGAAACTTGCTGTTAGGGCTATTTCGCTCTTGCAATCGCTCCCCGGTGGAGATGTTAAGCTTTTGTGTGATACTGTTGTTAAGAGTGTGAGGGAGCTCACTGGGCATGATCGCGTTATGGTGTATAAGTTTCATGAGGATGAGCATGGGGAGGTCGTGGCGGAGAGTAAGAGAGATGATTTGGAGCCTTATATTGGTTTGCATTATCCGGCTACTGATATTCCACAAGCATCGAGATTCTTGTTTAAGCAGAATAGGGTTAGAATGATTGTGGACTGTACTGCCACCCCTGTGCGGGTTATTCAGGATGAATCGCTCGAGCAGCCTCTGTGTTTAGTCGGTTCAACACTTAGGTCCCCTCATGGTTGCCACCCCCAGTACATGGTCAATATGGGCAATGTCGCGTCATTAACACTGGCTGTTATTATAAATGGTAACGATGATGACATTGTTGGAGTAGGCCGAAATACGATGAGATTATGGGGCTTGGTCGTTGGACACCACACTTCTGCTCGGTGCATTCCTTTCCCCCTTCGTTATGCCTGTGAATTCCTTATGCAGGCCTTTGGGCTCCAACTAAACATGGAATTACAATTGGCATCACAGTTGGCTGAGAAACATGTCTTAAGGACACAAACATTGTTATGTGACATGCTTCTTCGAGACTCACCTACGGGGATTGTTACTCAGAGTCCCAGTATTGTCGACCTTGTGAAATGCGATGGGGCCGCTTTGTACTACCAGGGGAAGTACTATCCTATGGGTATTACACCTACTGAAGCCCAGATAAAGGGCATCGTGGAGTGGCTATTGACTTATCATGTTGACTCAACAGGTTTGAGTACTGATAGTTTGGCCGATGCAGGGTATCCTGGGGCAACTTCACTTGGTGATGCGGTTTGTGGGATGGCTGTTGCTTATGTAACTTCAAAAGATTTCCTGTTTTGGTTCCGCTCACACACTGCGAGTGAGTTAAAATGGGGTGGTGCAAAGCATCATCCAGAAGACAAAGATGATTGGCAGAGAATGCATCCGCGCTCTTCCTTCAAGGCATTTCTGGAAGTTGTTAAGAGCCGCAGTTTACCATGGGAGAATCCAGAAATGGATGCAATTCACTCTTTGCAGCTTATTCTACGTGATTCATTCAAGGATGCTGAGGCAAGTAATTCTATGGCTGTCGCGCATGCTCAGCTTGGGGAAGCGGGGTTGCAAGGGATCGATGAGCTGAGATCTGTTGCCAGAGAAATGGTTAGATTGATAGAGACTGCTACGGCACCCATATTTGCCGTTGATGTTGAAGGTCGCATAAATGGATGGAATGCCAAAGTTGCAGAGTTGACAGGGTTATCAATTGAAGAAGCAATGGGGAAGTCCTTGGTTCATGATCTTGTCCACGAAGAATCACAGAGAACTGCTGAGAACCTTCTCTTCAATGCTTTAAAAGGTTATACCAATCCATTCTACATTTCTTTCATTTCAACTGGTGCATTTCATTGCATGTGGAGTTCCCTTAAGCTATATTGAGCGACTATACTCTCACTTGCTTTTCTTTGTTTTCTGAAATTTTAATGGAAAAGGCATCACAGGTTTTAGTGATATTTACTTAAGTTCCCTCCTGTAATCATGCCACAAAATGCTGGTTTCTTATATTCTTTCTTCCATTAAAGTCAACGAAATCATGAGCCTTAGTCTTTCTTTTTCAGGATAGAGGGTGGGTGGGATTGCAAATTTCATTTATTTAGCAATTTTCTTTCCATTGGATAGATGTTTTTAGGGATAAGAAGCTCACTTTAGCAAGATGTGTTCTTTTCATCCTCATGTTTGTGTTGAAAATTAGCTAGTTTTTTGGCACTTCCAGTGCATTAAATGTCTATTGTCCTTATCCTTTCATATACTACAGGTAGTAGGTGTTCTGATAGATTTATATACTGCTGTTCATAAGGATTGACTAATCTATAATATCCATAAGCATGTATTTACCCTGGTCTGTGACAGAAATTTCTAATCTTTTACCACCTGTTATCTTGTTTCCTTTGTTTCAAAATAATCCAACAGATTGCCTCCCATATTTAAATACATTTCACTAATTAGTTCTGTTAATTTAGTACTGTTGCTTTGACACCGTGCACTTAGAGGTTCAGCACATATGAAGTGTTGATTAGATTGTGATAAGCTATCCCAGAAACTGTATCGTGTCATAAGCCACGTAATGGAAGCATGATAAGTAATCAAGATTTTTTATGGATCATAAAGCATGTAACAAGTTGCGTCAGAGCTTTCTAATGTAATCATGACACAGTTTTATGCCTTTTGGAGGTCAGTTTCAATCTTGAGTTTTCGATGTGGATTAACTCTAGGTGATTTCAGAGAACATGGGCGTGATTGTTGTGGATATATATCTTATCTGGATTACAAAATGAAATTATATTTAAGATCAGATTCAGGCTAATCCGGACAGTGGGGTGGTAATATTCTCTTTGTACTCTGTATGCAGCTTGACTTTGTTGCATTTTGTTATTGAAACTGATTGGTATCCACCCTCTCAATGTCCAGCCATTCTATGCAAAATAAAATAATGTTGTTGCTAAACTAATCACAGGTGAAGAAGATAAGAACATAGAAATAAAGTTTAGGACATTTGGAGCTGAGCAACTGAAGAGGGCTCTTTTTGTGGTGGTTAATGCTTGCTCTAGCAAAGACTACATGAATAACATTGTTGGTGTCTGCTTCGTTAGCCAGGATGTTACTGCCCAAAAAGTTGTAATGGACAAATTTATTCGCATACAAGGTGATTACAAGGCCGTCATGCACAGCCCTAATCCTCTGATCCCGCCCATATTTGTATCAGATGAAAACACTTACTGCGTCGAGTGGAACACTGCGATGGAAAAACTTACTGGTTGGAACAGAGGAGAAATCATTGAAAAAATGTTAGCTGGTGAGATTTTTGGCAATTTTTGTCGGCTCAAAGGCCCAGACACCATGACTAAATTCATGATTGTGTTGCATAATGCAATTGGAGGCCAGGATACGGAAAAGTTTTCATTTTCTTTTTCGGACCGAAATGGAAAATTTGTTCATGTTCTTTTGACTGCTAACAAGAGAGTCAATATGGATGGCCAGATTATTGGGGCCTTCTGTTTCTTGCAGATTGCAAGTCCTGAATTGCAGCAAACTGTAAGCATGCAGAGACAACAGGAGAGGACAAGTATTTCTCAGATGAAAGGGTTGGCTTACATTTTTCGGGAATTAAAGAATCCGCTGAATGGTATACGCTTTGCAAATTCATTATTAGAGGCCACAGATTTGACAGAAGACCAGAAGCAATTTCTGGAAACAAATGTTGCTTGTGAGAGGCAGATGTCTAATATCATAAGGGATGTTGATCTTGACAATATTGAAAACGGGTGAGTATGTATTCAATTGTGCTTGCTATCATCCAAGTTAAAAGAATCTGTTTACCATGATATAGTATACTCTAGTACAACTTTCATAGTCCTTGTAAAAATGTGGTAATGTTTTATGAGCTATGGTTGAAAAGCATGAAGACTTTCCTGTATCATAAACATTGCAATGAACAACTACTGTTCTTTAGTTGTTTTAACATTCAAGACGAAAGCACACAAGTTACATGTTTGGTCCTAGTTGTCATTTGGCCTTAGGATCCTATAGACAATCTACGGAATATGCTTCTCAAGTTTGTATCATATCTGAATTATAGCTTGTAGTGGCGTTAAGCTAGTTGCGGTTAGTGCACAAGAACTCACTTCGCAGCAGTATGTGACCGAAAAATTAACTATTCAAGAAATCTGGATAGTTGAATGAGGGTATTGGTCCTGTGTGACAGTATATTTCCATATCAATATCAAATGTAGGAACATAAACCTTATATTTTCAACTTGCGAGGTAGTTCCCATGAGACACAAACTGAGTTTGGTCTTTATGGAGGCAATTACCATGTGTTGCCTTGTCATGTGATGTTTGAACAATTTTAGATTTTTCCTTCCTCTTCATCATCCTCCCTATTCTTTTTCTATTTTTCTTTTTCTTTTGTGGTTGCGGAGGGGGGGTGGAGAAATGCATGTTACCTCTATGTAAGAAGGTAGCTGACTTCAAGTTGTAATGTTCCTTCCCATCTTCAGAAGATGATTAACCTTCATAATTCTAACAGTTCACTGGAGCTTGAGAAAGCAGAATTTTTTCTTTCGAGTGTGATAGATGCTGTTGTTAGCCAAGTGATGTTATTGTTGAGGGAAAGAGGTGTGCAACTGATCCGGGATATTCCAGAGGAAATCAAGACATTAAGGGTCTACGGCGATCAAGTCAGAATTCAGCAGGTCTTTGCTGATTTCTTGCAGATTATGGCAAGCTATGCGCCATCCCCAGAAGGGTGGGTAGAAGTCCATCTTCGACCAAGTATGAAGCAAATTTCTAATGGAGTAACTATCGTACATATTGAGTCCAGGTATGTTCTACAACTTTCTTTTCTTTACTTTTGTGGTGGATGAGCTATACCAACATGCTTCTACTGTCATCTGAATCTTGAAGCATTGTTTCCTTAAAAGATCCCTGAATGGAAGATCTTATGCAGTCCTTCATTTACACTTCATCAGCTCTAGCTGTTACTGTGTGGCTGTTCAAATCTTTCTTCAGGAGTATCCATGTAGAACTGAATAGTCCTTAACATCTCAACAAGTTCGCGTGGAATTGGTGGATTTTATGTTATGATTACAGATTGATCACAATGTTTGATTTGGACTTCGTTAGCCACTACTCACTAGTTTACTGCTACCACTTTTCTTGGGGTGTAGCATTTAGCCCACCTTCCTTCTCTTTGCTTTTTATCATTTGATCAGTATATTGGGGTCCTAACATTTTTCCAAATCACTTTTATGGTGATTGGATGCACTGCACTACTTTATTTAAAATAACTGCCAACTATTCTTTTTGGAGGTGTAACATATGCATGTATATGATCGTATTTTGCTAGCATTCTATGATATGCTTGATTTGCTTTTTAATTTGAAGGAGAGTCTTGGCGTAACTGGTAAAGTTGTTGCCTGTGACCAGGAAGTCACAGGTTCGAGCCGTGGAAACAATCTCTAGCAGAAATGCAGGGTAAGACTGCATACAATAAGACCCTTGTGGTCCGGCCTTTCCTCGGACCCCGCGCATAGCGGGAGCTTAGTACACCGGGCTGCCCTTTTTAGTAGACTCTTGATGAAAGTGACAATATAACCGGATACTAATATTTTTCAGCATTTCAATGCTGGTTGGTCATACTATCTCAGTTAATTTGATTTTATCTCTTTTTTTTCTGGAAAAGGATTGTTTGCCCTGGTGAAGGTCTTCCTCCTGAATTAATCCAAGATATGTTCCATAACAGTCAGTGGGTAACTCAGGAAGGCCTAGGGCTGAGCATGTGCCGAAAAATCTTAAATCTTATGAATGGAGAAGTCCAGTATATCAGACAATCAGAAAGATGTTTCTTCCTGATTATACTCGAACTACCTATGCCTCAAAGAGGTTCAAAGACGGTTGGCTAGGTTACTAGCTATTAGATTCAATCTTGAAGTCGCTCAAAGTGCAAATCGTGCAATCTAGTAGAATGTTGGGGATGCCTCAGGTGCTTAGCGCGGAACTTGGAGGAGGGTCAAGTTTCCAATACCAGGATTAGTTTATACTAGGATACATTTTAACATCCTAATTGGGTTACTTCCAAATTAACTGCAAATCTGCAATATGGGTTGCGTCAATATGCTTCTTGGCTTAACGGTTTCAAGCAGTTGTGATTAGTATCATTCTAAGGAAATGTACTAGGGATATTGTTTTAAAGTGGTCAATTCGATGTACTAAAGTTTGCTTGTGGGATAAATATATATAATACTGAGTGATGGTCCGGTAGAATGAATGTATTTATTTGTAATGACATAAATTTTGATGCTTTATGTAACATGGATATGCTGAACATCTTCCTATGTATAAGCTCATCTTGCCAGGAAAGGCTCTATCAAGGGGGAGTTAATTTATCTGTTAATTTGAGTGTTGTTTCACTCTGAAATAAGCAGACTTGTGTAGTAAATTGTTTAGCATCTTATATTACAAGTGTGTTACAGCTGATCAACTTTGTAAGTTTAACAAATACATTTTCTTTCCTGTTTTTCAAGGTTCTCTAAATGAGCTCTCTTATTTTAACACCCTTGTTAGGTAGGGATGTTCAAAACCGAACCGAAACCGTTAACCGAATTGAACCGATGACTTATTGGCTTATTGGTATCGGATTATCGAGGAAATGGATAGTGAACGGATTGAAATTTTATAATTAACGGCTTAACGGTTTGGGGGCGGATTACTCAATTTTCTTATCGGGTAACCGTTAACCCGTTAAATTTTTTTTATATTTATACTTTTACCCTTATCAGTAATTCGTGTATGTACTAGATTGGAACACGACTCTTCAAAAATACTGTTAGATTAACAAGACAGTCTTTTGAATTTGCATCCAACATTAGTCTGAAAGTATCGATCTTACTATGATTAATATTTAGACACTGGATAATATTATTCTCGGCAAATTACCCGTTGAATTTGAACATTCTTTAAGCCAAAACAATCACAAATGCTCTCTGACTTTTCATGAATGGTATTGATTGTTTAAAAATTAACAGAGACAGTTTAAACTATGCATTTAGCCATTTAAATTACAACTCAAAAATAATTATCTTATTACCATCACATCTGCACCATAAAATCTCCACTAGAAATTTTCTAAATTACAATAAAGGAAGAAGAAACATCATTTAAAATTTAATATAATCACATCAAAATGTGCTAATATGCAGTAGCTTTTAGTATTACTGTCAAACAAATGACAAGTACCGTGTAACATTTTAATTGAAAGTGTTAGGGTGAATTAAAATGCATGCTTGCTTATGTTAAAGGATTTGTGGATTGTTCAAAAAAATTCTATTTTGGTTTAGCCAATAAATCGCCCGATATCCACGCAATAATCGTTAATCCAATATAAATTCACTCATTGTCTTATTAAATGGCTAGCAGATTACTACATTTATAATTTGATTACCTGTCTGATCCGCCCAATAAGAACCCTTGTTAATGTTAGGTGGGAGTTTTGTTTTTATAATCCCCTTCTGTTTGATTCCCCTTTTTACTCGAACCCATGATCCCTGAATTGTAGTATAATCCCCTTTATTTATTGGGCGGAATACCTGACAGTAATACTAAAAATACTGCTAGTGAATCTTTATATTTCCACATTCATGTGTCCACATTCCTTATATCTTTTTTAAATTTAAAATGATATTTGAATACTTTAAAATTAAATAAAATATATCATTAATTAGATATCATATTGATTTTATATTTAATCATAAAATTCAATTAACCTTAAAATCATACATCAATAAAAAATTATTATTATAAGACTAAGAAAATAATTATTGTTAGGCTACAAATTATTGTTAGACTACAAAAAATATTTTTCAAAACTTTCTATCACTTACAAAACTTCAAAAACAACCAAAAATTATATTCATATCCAAACACAACTCTAATTTTCATATATCATTTTCTCTAAAAAAAAAAAAAAAAAACAATCACTTTGTTGTAAAATTTTAAAATTTTTATGTCCAAACGACCACTTAAAGTGTCACTCCCTCCATTCCAATTACTATGAACACATTTAACTGAGCACGGGATTTAAAAAATAAAAACTTTTAAAATTTATGATCCTAAACAATTCAAAAAGGCACCAGAATATTTGTATGGTTATAAAAAATTCTCATTAAAAATAAATAAAATTATAAGCTTAAGCTAAATTATTAATAAATCTAAAAAGTTAGATTTTTTTTTGGAACAGACCAAAAACAAAATAGGTTCACGTATATAATTTGATTATATTGTGATTACCATACGCTTATGCAACAAAGATGTTTATAGAAGTTCAGTGAGGTTAGATTATGCTCTGCTCCTCCTTTGTTTCAATCTGTTATCTTAAAGAAAATGTAGGAAACTAATAATTTGATAAGGATTTTCTTTCAATAGTCGCAAGTCAGTACGGAAGAAACGACACAAATGTGAAGTCACTACTAACACATAAGCAATGTGTCAACTCTTACAATTGTGTTATGTGTACATAGAAGGGACAAGACAGGACCAGAATTTCAAATTTATGATTTTAGAATGTTCTAAATTAATAATTTAGATATTATTAATCCTTACTAATTATGCTTTTTCATTTAAGCTCGACTAATATTATTATTATTACCAAATAAGAATAAAAGTGAAAAATAAGTTAAAACATATAAATAATGATACTAAAATTAAAAGTTTTCCATCAAAAAAGAGTGTGATCAGACGTAGTTTTCTAGGCTGCATTTATGCATCAATATAATGCAGTTTCTTAAAACTGCTCAGAGCCCAGTGCAATCATCATCTCAACAATAATATATTAATACCCAAAATCATTCTTTTCCATTCAACACAAATAAATATAACAAATTATAAAAAAAAGGAACAAATAAAAGGACATTACATCAAATAAAAACAAAGAAAATAATTTTTCCAATTCTTTTTGGAGTGGGGAAATCCTCAGAAAAAATGCTTGTAGTTGTCATCAAAATAGAGAATTCAGGTCTCAAAGATTTCATGCCATCATAGGAAAACCCCAAATCAGAAAAATTTCAGAACAATAAAAAAAAGTAGGAAAAATCCAAAGAATATCTAATAATTTTGCAGGATCTTATTCACTAAGCCTAGAAAATAATACAGGCAAAGCGACTCAACGATTCTGCAAAAATATTTCTGCCTTTTTTATTTGCATAAAAATGCAAACTTGGAAAAACCCATATCCTTAATTATTTCAAGGGTGCCAATTCAAAGGCAAAGAATAAAATTCTGTTGAAAATTGAAATTAGGAATAGAAATTTATAAATTTGCAAGCAAAGAAGACACAAAAAGAGAGAGTAAAGAAGGATGAAATTGTGAATAAAGTTCTCAGCCGTAGAAGAGTACATATAGTACAGAGAGTGGAATTAGGGTTTTGACGAGGAAACAGAGAAAATGACCAAAGAGCACTTACCGGCCCAATTGATAAATTGGGCCAAGTACGGCCCATTTGTTTACCAAACCTCCTGGGCTTGAAACTTGTTATTTGCACATAATCTGCTTTTACCTACACTATTTAAAACATAATCAGTTTTTTATGAAGTATTTAAGAGTCATTTGGTTGGTGAGGGAAAGGGACCTCGGGATAAAATACGAGATTATTTTATCTTGTATTTGGTTATGGATATTAATTAGTCTCGTGAACTATTTTTATATTAAAATTGTGGGATTAGCTATCTCATATTTTATATGGGATAGCTAATCAGAGGCGGATCTGAGATTTGAACTTTATGGGTTCAACATTTAAGGTTTTAGCATTGAACCAATTGTATTTTTAAAGTTATGGATTCATATTGCTATACATTGTAATATTAATGAATTTGTACACATAAATTTATGCTTTGTGCAAAAAATACTGGGTTCAGTTGAACCCGGTGTCGATACATTACATCCGCCTCAATAGCTAATCACATGAGATATCTTTGTCTCTCTCATCCTAGTAACCAAATGACTCCTTAAAGTTTAGTCGAATGAGGCAAATATCGAACTTCTTATAGTTCTTCTTGCAAAGTCATATGAAACTCAATCTAAAAACAATATTACTACAAATTAGTTTGTAAATCAGTTTGTTTTTTAATGTGATTTGTATTTGATTTTATCATGGATGAAGCTCCTTACAATGTCAACATACTTGTATACGGTAAAATTGAACTCGAGATTTGACCGAGCATCCAGCATGACAAATTAGGATCGAGAGATGGTGATAAAATCCCGGAGATCGGTTCCTGCCTAACCAAATTAGCCATCAGAACCACGAGACTTGCCTTCGAGTTTATCGAGGTCATAACCGGTCCCGGTCATAACGGTCGCAAGGAATATATTGCCAGCTTATCCGACAGGGGTCCGAAATTCCCGCAACTAATCGGGCATTACGGCAGGAATCACATAACATACCAAAAAAGGGACCAGCTGTCAACAAATCAAGGACCTTTTTTACCTTTTATGGAATAATAGTATAATACCTTAAAAGTAGGTTCCTCTAAAATTTAAAAGGAGGGCTCACAATTCATGAAAGACATAGTAACTTACACTCATAAGCAATACATTACCGTTATCATCTAAATTTTTATTCTTTGGTATCTTGGTATTAATCGAAGTACATTCAACTCAAGGGTGGTCAGCTTTCCTAGGCTGAAATTATCCTATTCGTGTGATTTGTAGTTAATTTATCATTATCTATTTCAATTGTAATCTAATTTATCGTTCAGTATTAAGTTAATCTGCATATCCTTTAAACCACTAACAAATTCAATTGTTATCCAATTTTGAGAGTAAACAGTTAGGCGCTCATATCAATAGCGACAATTTGATACGAATCACCATAACTCATCCTATTTTACACTTGTTCTTTGAAGTATTTCTAATCTCATGTTAGGATTGAAAATGTCAAACCCACAGTCTGTCCCTCTAAACATAGACACAGAATCCGGCCACCATGACAGGAACAACAATGCAGCGCTCGGTAACGATGCAACATCAGTCGATCTTGGTAGAATCCCTGTAGTGGTTCCCATCGACGCCTGTTCGCATATGGCCATCGACACAAACAAGCCCACCGACCCCGAAAATAACGTGCGCAAGGAAGTGCATTCGATTGCCCAAAACACTCACGACGGCAAAAATGATGGAATCAATCTGTGTATGGTCTTCGAAATGCTACAAGCTCAACAGACGGTGATAGCTCAATTGCATAACCAAGGTTGAACACTAAGCAAGAATGAATCTGAACTCCCTCGAGAAGCCATCCGTAGGACGAACCAACCTCGAAAAGAACGAGCGAGAGTGAATTGGGGACTAACCCCGAAATCATGAAATTGCTCGAAGAATTGACGAAATGGATAGAAACAGGGGGAAAGAAAATCAAAGCCAATAATAAGAAGGTGAAAACCTACAACTCAAGGGTCAACTAAATTTCTAGGAGCACCCACAATATAGAAGGGCTTGTATTCCAAGAAATGTATTCAAAAACCTTTTTCCCCAAGCGCGGCTCTAAAGCCGATCCCCAAAAAGTTTCGCATGCTCGAAATCCCTAAGTACAATGGAACGACTGATCCAAATGAGCATGTAACCTCTTATACATGTACCATCAAAGGGAACGACTTGAAAGATGATGAAATCGAATCTATGTTGTTGAAAATATTCGGAGAGACCCTGTCAAAGATAGCTATGATATGGTACCACAACCTTCCTCCTAATTCTATTGACTCGTTTGCTATGCTTGCAGATTCTTTCATAAAAACACATGTCGGTGCTATAAAGGTCGATACCAAGAAGTCAGACCTTTTCAAAGTAAAGCAAAGGGATAGCGAGATGCTCAGAGAGTTCGTTTCTCGATCCTAGATGGAACAGATGGATTTGCCCCCGGTCACGGATGATTGGGTCGTTCAGGCTTTCACCCAATGACTCAACATCTGAAGCTCATTTGCTTCACAGTAGTTAAAACAGAACTTGGTAGAATATCCAGCCATCACTTGGACCGACGTTGTCGCGCCCAGTTTTTCTCGCGAAAAACGGGCTTCGACATTTGACAACTCCTTTTAGAATGGGAGATAGAGTGCTAAAGGAGAAGAGTCGCCACCTAACGATTTTTAAAGGTGCGTTAGGGCACCTATTATGCAGATAACTTTGTTTGACTAGTCAACGCTACCAAAGATCGGGTAAGGACTCAAGTTACATCAAAGAGAAGGTGTTAGGCACTCCTCGAGGTCCACAACTGTGGGTCCTGATCGAACTTAAGATTATGTGGATTACGATTAAGCTAGGTGATCAAGTAAACAAAGGGAATTCAGAAGTTAAAGAACTTTATTACAACATGATTAATACAAATATTAGTACGAATATAAGGATACAACTATTTAGATCTAATAACAACATATAAAGAGGGGGGTCCTAAATTTTTTAGCCTAAAGAATCACCCCGTGCAATATAAATAATACTTTATAACTCCCTCAAGATGGGGTGTTACTCATATTATTCAGCGAGAACAAACTATCATCTCCTGCTACCCGATTACTATGTTAAAGTTGTTACCTAAAAGCGTTCTAATTCAATTATAGGTTATACCCTATGCTCGCACTACCCGTCCCATACCTATGGTCCAGGAGGTGTTGGACCTTTACTTTGGATGGTTCTAGACCTCACTTAGGCTGCTAAGAAATGTCAAAACTAGACGACATACAAAACACATTGGACTTCACATATAGGCAGTCAAGGCTCAAGTTTGTCTCCACACTTAAGCAACAAATGCACGCAAGACAAATTGTATGTTGAGCATTTCAGAATTAAGAAATAAAATCCCTATAGATATGATTTCTATGTGACAAGGCGTTAAGGCATGCAAGCAGTTTCAGAAACCAAGCATCGCCTATAGACAGGATTGTACAGTTGTCGCATATTGATTGTTAAAATTACAGATTTCCAGTTATTAATCCTATAGATGTTGCGGCTAAGTGATTTATGTAGTAAAGACAGTCGAATTTATCGGGAGAAACCCAGAATTACTCACGCTTTTGATAGTGGTCTAAGTGAACAATAAATAATATTGAGAGGGGCATCATTAACAGTTATTAAGGCAAATTGTGGTATCATATAGGCAGGGTCTTTAACGATTAGCACTTGGAATTGATTTTATTGTTATACTTAGTCTTATAGGCATGATTTCTAGTGAACAGTGCGATATAGTAGCAAATGAAATGATCCAAATCCTATAGGCATGATGTTTAGCAATGCAAATTGAAGGAAAGTTCAACGATATTTATTTCCTACGGGCATGTTTTCTAATAACATGTAGCAACAAGGATAATTGAAGCATTTGAGTTCATGCTTTGCTAGTAGACAAGTAGTGCAAGTGTGTGCTTCTCCTAATGGCATGATTTCTATAGTGTGTATAGAGAGTGAACGACATATATATCAAACATATCATTCAGTCCTATAGACATGTTATCTACCCATCGCATATTAATATTAAAATCTACCCCATTCCCTTTTACTAATAACCCCAATTGTTTATACAAAAAATATTACATGTCCAATAATGAGTAAAGTAACAATATTACACAACAGTGAACAAGCCCACAGTAGGTCCAAATAAAATAACTAAATACCCAGCCTTACTGGGCCTTTAATATCTCCCACATAGCATACTTAAGCCTTCAACAAAAAGCCACATTCAATACATGATCATGGGTCCATAGAAGAGCCCATACCAATTCAATGAGCCACAGCACCAATTGTTGCACCACTTGGAACAACCAATATAGATATACAATACATGATAGGGAAGTAGAGTATTAGGGACAGTTTTGGAGGTTGAGAGAATGACTAGGACCAAGCCCTAGTGTGTCAGAGTTCACAAGGGCCTCAATTGGACCCCGAGTAGTGCTCACACTAGGGAGGCCAGCAATGGAACCTAGATAGCCTTGGCTTTCAGCCGGCTAAGAATAGAAATTTAGAATATCGGAGTAACAAGTAAGGAGAGTGGACAGAAATCAAGTAATATACCAAATTGAGCATACAGTACAACTGGTCAAGCAGGACAGTAGGTTCAGCAAGGTTTACATAGCAAAGTACCACATAGACAACCTCATAGGACTTAAGAGAAGAAAACAGGTTTGCAGACATACATAGGTTATCATGTATAGATGCATGAAGTTAAAATAGTTGAAACCTAAAGATCCAAATTAAGTTAAAGTCTAACATAATGCCATATTAATCAGTATTTAGACATGATGGAAGGACACACATTGCGATAATCACAAAAAGGATAGGGTAGCAAATGAACCAAGGAATATTGAAAAACATATTAGCATAGGAGCAAAGTCATAGTTAATAGAAAAATAGAGTATTTATCTCTTAAAAACCAGGACAACATGAAACATGTTTAAAGTAGACTTTAGAGCAGCATTCCATAGAGTTGAGACTAATACACAAAGGGCAATCTAGTATACACAGGACTTAGCACTAAAAGATTCATTCAAGTGGGGATGGTTCCCATAGAGTTATGGTAGCACCCAAAACAAAGTATGAAGAAATTTTGTAATTAACAACATACAATTACAGTAGTCAGGCTCATATCAAAATAGACGTTCATTGAAGTTCAAAACTAAACATGCTAAGATGCTAAATGGTATAGAACCCATTTCACAAGACAAGAAATCAAGAATGCAAATCATAGTGAAGAATACGTATTAGCATAACACAACAGTAAACTATCCCATGCATTTACTTATCACAGAATGACATCAGAGTATTGAACGTTATCATGCTCATGTAATTCAAATACATATGTAGAAATAAACAAAGAAATTGAATATTGCAAAGGTTTAAAACACTAACCAGTAGAAGAATCAAAAGAGTAAAGAGCGTAATAGCAAAAACCCCAAGTCCCTGATGCTTCAGAGTTCACAAGAGCCTCGAGAATGGGCTCAGAGCAATGCTTGCACCGGAGGAGGTTGTTTAATGACCTTGGCTTTCAGCCGGCCCAGAATCCAATAATTTTAGAGAGTGTTCGAGTGTAACAGTGAGTGAGAGAGTGAGAGAGGAGAGTAGTGAGAACAATAACAGGGATTAGGAGATTCAAAAAGGTATGTTCAAGGGGTTTTAGGGGAGGGGTTTATATAGTAGCAGATTTAACACATAAAATAGGGAAACACGGTAAATTAAACATAGAATAAGGAAACTATGGCATTCTAGAATCAATTAGAATTAATCTTAGGGCAAATAGCACATAGAATAAGGAAGTACAGTAGATTAAACAGAGAATAAGGAAAATATAGCATGCGAGAATCAATTAGAGTCAGTTTTAGGGCAAATAACACATAAAATAAGGAGGTACAATTGATTAAACAAAAATTAAGGAAAATATCAGTCAAACACAAGAAAGGGAAGAATATCAATTCTAAAATCAGTAAAGAGAAAGGGAAAGTCTCAAACCCTAGTTGGGACTGACGACTTGAATCGAACCAATAATGCAAGAATCGTTCAATATAACATGTATATAGATGAAAGATCGTCCAGATCTTCACAGAATCAAAGTAAATCGGTCCGTTCTTGAGAAGTAGTTCTTGTCAAAAATAGGGCAAGAACTAAGTAACACCATAAACATGCATATAATGATAGAGTATCACAAAATAGGTAAGTAGATCATGGATTGATTCCATGTTTGAGTCAGAATCGGAGAAGGTCAGGGTTACGACGGCTAGGGTTTAACAGAGAAGAAGAGAGATGAGAGAGGGTGTGAAGGCGGCTGGGCAGGGGGAAATGGGTTAGGGTTTTGGGTAGTTTTAGGTAATTAAAAGGGTTTGGATTATTATGGGTCGTTGATCACTCGAGATCAACGACCAGGATAGTAAGGGGAATGGGGCGGGTTATTTGGAGCGGGTACCAGCTGGGTATTTTAAAAGGGTAGTTTGGTTTTGGGCTTGGGTAAGTTGGGCTAAGGTTTGGGTTAATTTGGGTCCGAAAATAGGTAAAAATTGGGCTATTATTTAAATAACCAAAAATTTATCAAAAATAATTTATAAAAATGCTTAATAAATAAAATAAAATATTATTTATATACTGAAATACTTAAGATAATAACTTTGTATTATAAAAATATAAATATACTATTGTGAAATAAATAATATAAAATAAAGAGCCTTTATGTATGAATATAGGCCATTATTGCAAAATTGGATAAATAGCTTAAAAATGCTACTGTAATTATATAGAATGAAATAAAATGTTTGAAACATATATTATAGGTGAAACATAATTATTTTAGGTAATTAAGTCATCACAAAATAATTTAAAAGGATAATTACTAGATATTTCTATATAATTTAAATACAAGAAACATTAATTTAAAGCTCTAAAAATTATAAATAATTGTAGAAAATGCTTGTATAGGTTTGTATACTAAATAATGATGCAAATATGCTATTTTGAAAGTATATATATATTTTGGAAAATATGAGGGCAAAATTGGGTATCAACAGCTACCCCTATTTACCCGGAAATGATGAAAGAGTTGTCGGGTAAAGAAAATGATGACCGATTTTGACCGAATGAGGTGATTTAAAAAATGGAGGCCAAACCCTGGTTTCTAAGTTGCCTACATATCCCTGGTGTTACGGGAATCAGGCCGTGTGTAGTTCTGGATCCAACGGTGAACTGATATTTCGGAAAGGGTTCCTTTGAGTAGGAAAATATCGGATGAGTTTATACGAAATTGTGAATGCGAATCTGAAACATTATGGATGTGTTCAAAATGAGTATCTGAATGGTTATTAAGTAAGAGTAGGTAACTGATGGTGATTGGTTGCGTTTGAAGTAATTTCAGGATATGAACGTTGAACGGAAACCGGAGCGAAGATTGCTCCCGTTAGGAGAACGGTTACTTCCTGGATTACCTACAAAACTTAAAACACGATGCATGCAAGTATATATGGATTATAGCGAGAATTTAAACATGATGCAAATTCCCTTTGGACCATGAAAGTTGTCTTTGGATGGTGAGAATGATGTCTTTAGACCATGACGTCCTGGGTCATGAATCATATGATAAGGGATTCACAGGCCATGAAATGATGTCCCCGGGCCATGAAAATGGTGCCTCTGAACCATGACGCCTTTGAATAATGATGTGCAATACTGAGAGATCCTCAGGCCATGGAATGGTGTTTTCCCGCTATGAGGATGATGCCTTCGGACTATGACGCCTTTGGACAAAGATGGCGATGTTTCATCCCATGAGATGCAAAGATATGATGCTAGGTCGTATGTAAAGCGAAACTGAGCTTAAGCAATGCTTAACCGCAGGCGAATAGAAGATAGTGCTAGGTCTTAAATAGCATAATGGAGATAGTATTTAATCTTGAGGAAAAGGCAGTGCTTAGCCGTACACAAGAAAGGGAGGCAGGACTTAGCCTCATGCAAAATAGGAGACAATGCTTAGTCTTATGTGAAGAAGGCAATGTTTAGCCTTATGCAGTTAAGGAGGCAGGACTTATCCTCGTGCAAATATGAGACAATGCTTAGTCTCATGCAAAGAAAGGCAGTGCTTAGCCTTATGCAGTTAAGGAGGCAATATCTAGCCTCATACAAATAGGAGACAATTCTTAGTCTCATGCAAAGAAAGGCAGTGCTTAGCCTTATGCAGTTAAGGAGTCCGGGCTTAGCCTCATGCAAAATATGAGACAATGCTTAGTCTTATGCGAAGAAGGCAATGTTTAGCCTTATACAGTTAAGGAGGCAGGGCTTAGCCTCATGCAAAATATGAGCCAATGCTTAGTCTCATGCAAAAAAAAGGCAGTGCTTAGCCTTATGCAGTTAAGGAGGCAGGGCTTAGCCTCATGAAAAATAGGAGACAATGCTTAGTCTCATGTGAATAAGGCAATGTTTAGCCTTATGTAGTTAAGGAGGCAGGGCTTAGCCTCATGAAAATAAAGGCAGTGCTTAGCCTTATGCAGTTGAAGAGGCAGGTCTTAGCCTCATGCAAATAGGAGACCGTGCTTAGTCTCATGCAAAGAAAGGCAATGCTTAGCCTTATGCAGTTGAGGAGACAGGGCTTAGCCTCATGCAAAGAAAGGCAGTGCTTAGCCTTATGCAGTTGAGGAGACAGGTCTTAGCCTCATGCAAAATTGGAGACAATGCTTAGTCTCATACAATTAGGAGACAGTGATTAGTCTCTTGCAAAGAAAGGCAATGCTTAGACTTATGCAGTTAGGAGGCATGACTTAGCCTCATGCAAAGAAAACGATGAGTGATAGTAGAGTATTTCTTAGCTGGAGATGCTTGGGATAGATAATCTGCTACCTTGAAGGTAGTGACCTGATGTGTCTGCAGATATTATTATCTTACTATGCTTGCATCCAAAGAAAAATTGTGAGTTTTGTAGGGGAAGTTTGGTTCGCGCTTTTGTCTTCTACTTTGCCCGTGCTCCTGTCTTGAGATCCTGTTTGAGTCACCCTAGGTAACATCTGGTTGTTTATAAAAATAAAGTTTTTTCGAAAGAAATGCGTGCATTTGATGAATGTAGTTATTTAAAATATTATAGTATGCAATATCAAGTAAGCTAGATGAACCAATGTCCGTGACATATTTTAGAGCCATTACGACTTCCTTGCTTTAGAATTTTGAGGGTCATTCTCAAAATTCTGCCCCAGTTTAAAAGCAATTCTTTGACTGTTCTGCATATGATGAAATTGGCCAGACTTGCTTCAGAATTTTGAGGGTCCTCCTCAAAATTCTGCCCCAGTTTCTGACCATGGCAAAATAAAGATTTTATTGAGATGTGACCGAACCCACAGGGTTGCCTACGTATCCCTTCTTAAACGGGAATCAGGTCAAGCGTAGTTCAGTTACATCAGATGAAGAAATGTAAACAATCTAAACATAGTATCTTTTGACTATGTCTGAGTTGATAGGTTTTGGCCAAACTTCTCCATCCATTTCTGCAAGTATGAGCGCTCCTCCCGTAGTACTCTGTGAACCTTTCCAATTGGGTGAAAATTTCCCTTTGGCTTTATCTTGATGCGGGAAGATCCGCTTCAGCACCAGCTGCCCCGGTGTGAATTGTTTAGGCCTGACCCTTTTGTTGAAAGCTCTGGACATTCTGTTCTAGTAAAGTTGACCGTGACATACCACATTCATTCTTTTTCCGTCAATGAGAGCCAGCTGTTCATAACGACTTCGTATCTATTCTGCATCACTGAGTTCGGCCTCCTGTATGATTCTCAAAGCTTCAGTACCGTAGACCAGCAAATAAGGAGTTGTCCCAGTTGATGTACGAACCGTGGTACGATATCCAAGTAGAGCAAATGGTAACTTCTCGTTCCATTGTTTGTGATTATCTACCGTTTTCCTTAATATCTTCTTGATGTTCTTGTTGGTGGCTTCCACAACTTCATTCATTTGCGGCTTGTATGATGTGGAATTCTTATGCTTGATCTTGAAGGTTTCAGACATAGATCTCATTAAATCATTGTTAAGGTTGGCAGCATTATCGGTGATGATAGATTCCGGCACCCTCGAATCGACAAACAATACGATCCCTAATGAAAGCTGCGACGACCTTCTTAGTTACAGCCTTGTAAGATGCGACTTTAACCCATTTTGTGAAATAGTCTATGGCTACTAGAATGAACCTGTGCCCATTTGAAGTAGCGGGTTTGAGTTCATTGGGTGGCACTCGTATCATATCAGCATGTACTTGGCATTGATGACACTTTTGGACATATCTGATGCAGTCCGTTTCCATAGTCATCCAAAAATATCCTGCGCTTAATATCTTCTTAGCTAAAACAAAGCCATTCATGTGTGGTCCGCAAGTTCCGGCATGTATCGCTTCGAGCAATTTGGATGCTTCCTTGGTGTCGACACACCGTAATAATCCCAGATATGGAGTGATTCTGTACATAATTCCTCCACTTTGGAAGAAGTGGTTGGATAATCTTCGGAGTGTGTGTTTCTGAGTATGATTTGTGTGCTCTGGGTACTCTCCTTTTGCCAAGTATTCTTTGATGTCATGGAACCATGTGTTCCCATCAGTTTCTTATTCAACATGAGCACAATAAGTCGGCTGATTATGAATCCCTACTGGAATAGGATCGATGAAATTCTTGCTTGGGTGTTGTATCATGGAAGATAGAGTGGCCAACGCATCTGCGAACTCATTCTGGATTCTCGGAACATGTTTGAACTCTATCTTTGTGAATCTCTTCATCAATTCTTGTACATAGTACAAATACAACAATATTTTGGTATTCTTTGTAGCCTATTCTCCTACAACCTGATGTACCAAAAGGTCTGAATTACCAATTACCAGCAATTCTTGAATGTTCATGTCAATGGCCAATTTGAGTCCCAAGATGCAAGCCTCATATTCTGCCATATTGTTGGTACATGGAAACCTGAGCTTTGCGGATACTGGATAGTGTTGACCTGTCTCTGATACTAAAACTGCTCCAATACCCAATCCTTTGAAATTTGTAGCTCCATCGAAGAACATTCTCCAACCATCATAGGTTCCGGTGATATCTTCTCCTACGAATGATACCTCTTCATCGGGAAAATATGTTTTTAGTGGTTCGTACTCTCCATCTACAGGATTTTTAGCCAAATGATACGCCAACACTTGTCCCTTGACAACCTTCTAAGTTACATAGATGATGTCGAACTCACTTAGTAATATCTGCCATTTTGCTAACTTCCCCGTGGGCATGGGTTTCTGGAAGATGTATTTTAACGGATCCATCCTTGATATGAGATATGTGGTGTAGGCACAGAAGTAGTGCTTCAACTTTTGAGATGTCCATGTCAAAGCGCAACAGGTGCATTCCAACAAAGAATATTGTGCTTCGTAGGGTGTGAACTTCTCGCTCATATAGTATATGGCATGTTCCTTTCTTCCCGTCCCGTCGTGTTGTCCCAAGACATAACCGAAAGCCCCATCTAGTACAGATAAATAGAGTAGAAGAGGTCTCCCAGGTTCTGGTGGGACCAGAACATATGGTTTGGATAAATATTCTTTGATCTTGTCAAAGGCTTTCTGGCATTCTTCAGTCCAACTTGTTGTAGCGTCTTTCTTCAATATTTTGAAAAT
The DNA here is from genome assembly GCA_000715115.1 of Nicotiana otophora. Classification (NCBI taxonomy): domain Eukaryota; kingdom Viridiplantae; phylum Streptophyta; class Magnoliopsida; order Solanales; family Solanaceae; genus Nicotiana; species Nicotiana otophora. Next base: position 25,901 of record AWOL01S0011586.1, read on the forward strand.
CGGTTCACAGATCACAGTTGATTGTGCTATGAAACGGCTGGTGTAATCGAGACGCCCTAAGAAACTCATCACATCTTTCTTGTTCTTTGGTGGTGGCAAATCTTGGATAGCCTTGACCTTTGACGGGTCTATCTCAATTCCTCGGCGGCTGACGATGAACCCTAACAGCTTTCCAACAGGGACTCTGAAGGCATATTTTGCGGGATTCATTTTCAGGTTGTACCTTCGAAGTCGATCAAAGAATTTCCTCCAATTTGCTATATGATATGTGCTTCTCTTGGATTTGATGATGACATCATCCACGTACACCTCTAGCTCCTTGTGTATCATGTCGTGGAAAATGGTTGTCATGGCCCTCATATAGGTGGCTCCAATATTCTTTAGGCCAAACAACATCATTTTGTAACAATATACTCCTCATGGTGTAATAAAGGTTGTTTTTTCGACATCCTCTTCATCCATCCAGATCTGATTATATCCCGCGAAGCAATTCACAAAGGATTTAAGTTCATGCTTGGCACATTTGTCAATTAGTATGTGTATATTGGGCAAAGGGAAATCATCTTTGAGACTTGCTCTGTTTAAATCCCGATAGTCGACACACACTCTGACCTTCCTAGCCTTTTTGGAATCGGCACAATATTAGCCAACCAGGTCGGATATTCAAGAACTCTGAGAACCTTAGCTTTGATATGCTTGGTGACTTCCTCTTTTATTTTTAGACTCATATCTGGCTTGAACTTTCTGAGCTTCTGCTTTACAGGCGGACACATAGGGTTGGTCGGTAGCTTATGAGCCAATATAGACGTGCTCAAACCGGTCATATCATCATAGGACTATGAAAAAATATCCTCATACTCCTTCAAGAATCGGATGTATTCTTCTTTCTCTAACGGCGATAGGTGAATGCTTACACGAGTTTCCTTGACTGTTTCGGAGTCTCCCAAATTAACAGTTTCAGTCTCATCCAAATTGGACTTAGGCTTGTTTTCAAAATTTTCCACTTCTCTCATAATTTCCTCGAGTATTATATCCTCTTCCAGATCCTCTGAATCACTATTCTTATGTTGCGTTGTCTCGTTACATGTCATAGTCGTAGGTTCATCGGTATAGGTAATAATAATGTTGTAGAGAGAAAATGTAAAGGATAATAATAAATACTAAACAACAATCCATTGATAAATATTAAAACGTCAAACAAATGCAGTTCAATGACGTTTAAAACAAAATACTGAAAATGCCTTAAATTCCCATAAAATTGCCTTTAAAAATAATGATGCTAATTACCAAGCTACCCAAGAACTCGACGGGCCCTTGATGGTGCAACATTCCAATTCCTGAGAATAACTCTCTTCTCCATTGTGTGAATGATGAGTCTTTCCTCCTCTTCCTCAACTATCACATTGCAGTCCATGTCTTCATCATCCGGGAACAGATTCCTTATGCCAACTAGAAATTCATCTTCTTTGGACCCCCGCATCATGTCGGCTTGATGAAATGACTGGCTCAAATGCGGTACCTGCTGCTCTAGAGGGTAATAAGGACCACGCCATGGTGGCGACCAATTTTGATACTCGTGCCAGGTGTATTCATACCCAAGTCCAAAAGTTGTGCCGTGACGCTTTGGTTGTATTAGTTTGGTGATACCCTGGAGATTCTTACCGAGACCCTTACTGGGTTCATACCCTGCCCATGCCAATATGCTTTCTATCTTACTGCTCCACCATTTATCTTTCTCCATTGCGTTGACACGCTCGATGCGATGGTATGTTTCTCCACCTAACTTCCTTCTATTCTCGACATCCGGAACAATTTAATTGGTGTAAATGGGATTACTTCCGTCCCTATGGATGATTACTTCCTGATGGTTCCATTCGAACTTCATGTCCTGATGTAGAGTAGAAGCTACGGCCCCAACGACATGTATCCAAGGTCGTCCCAACAATAGGTTGTAGGTAGCAGATATGTCCAACACTTAAAACTCAACATCAAACCAGGTTGGGACCATCTGTAGGCTGAGGTTGGTCTCCCCAATTATGGCCCTTTGAGACCCATCAAATGCTTTTACATTCATATTTCCTGCTCATATCTCGTGCAGGCCTTTACCCAATCTTTTCAGAGTAGTTAGTGGACATATGTTGAGACTCGAACCCCTATCTATCAGGACTCTGGCAATGAATTTGTCCTCAAACTGCACTGTGATATGCAGTGCCCTGTTGTGACTTAGTCCTTTTGGTGACAACTCGTCTTCATGAAAAGTGATCTTGTGACTTTCCAACACTTTCCCTACCATGTTGGCCATTTCTCCACTGGTGATGTTATTGAGTACATAGGCTTCATTCAACACCTTCATCAGGGAATTCCTATGTGCCTTGGAGTTTTGCAGCAGTGATAAAATGGATATTTGAGCAGGGGTTTTGTTCAGATGATCAACCACATAATATTCTCTTGCTTGCACCTTTCTCCAAAGGTCATCCAGGCCAGTCTCAATGACAGACAATTTAGATGCAGCTTCTTTGCTCGTTCCTCCCAAATGCTCGGGTGTATAGACCCTATCGGTTCTGGTTATGCCTTGCGTTGCACCTGTTTCTTTCATTTTTGCTTTTACTTTCCTTCTTGCTTCCGTAACATAATCCCAGGGTATAGCATTAGACTTATAAGACGGCGTAGGTTCTACCATCACGGTGATGGGCGTTGTTACTTCAACCTCAAACGGAGTTGGTGCAGTTACCTCAACTTCAATTGTTGCCTGAGTTTGTACCACGATAGGTGTGAGAGTGACTGGAGATGTTTTAGGATTATCCCCTTCTCGAATGAGTCCAATTGACCCTTCCGAGTCCCATTCTTCATCGGTCTCTATCACGTTTACCCCTTCACCCCTGTGATTCAGGAGAGGATTATTACGGACATTGGGTGCAGCCTCCTTTGCCTGTATGACTTTGGTGTTAATTAATGTCTGAATCTTATCCTTCAAAGTATGACACTCATCAATAGTATGACCCTTTATGCATGAGTGATAGGCACATGTATTATTTGGGTTAATCCACTGGAAAGAGTTTTCCATAGCAACAACGGGAATGAGAGTGACATAACCGGCAACCTTTAGCCTCTCGTATAGTTGGTGTATGGGTTCAGCAATTGGAGTATATTGTCTAAATGGTCTGCGGTCGAAATTTGGTCTTGGTTTTGGTAATTTTGGTGGGCTGGTGGTGAGTGGTAGTATGCTGGTTGGGTGTTATAAGTATGGTAAGTGGCAGCAGGTTGTTGGTATCTGGGAGGTGAAGGCTAATATGTGGGTTGGGGTGTTTGGTAAGTAAGGGGAGACTTTGGACCTTGGGCTACCATCACCGTACCTACTTATTTCTTCTTGGAGATACCTCCCGACTGTAAGGCTTTATTTGTGGCTTGGAGTGCTTCAAAATTTGTCACCATTCCGCTTTTGATCCCTTCTTCTATTCTTTCTCCCAATTTGATGATGTCAGAAAATTTATGATTTTCAATAACCATCACTCTTTCGTAGTATTGCGGATCCTGAGCTCTGACGAAGAACTTATTCATTTGTTCTTCTTCTAGTGCTGGCCTTACTTTTGCAGCTTCAGACCTCCACTGAGTAGCATACTCGTGGAAAGTTTCTGTTGGCTTCTTCTTGAGATTCTGAATGTAGAAAACGTCTGGTGCATTTTCTGTGTTAAACCTGAACCGATCCATGAAATATGATGCCATGCTCACCCAATTAACCCGTTTATTTGGGTTCTGACTGATGTACCAAGACAGGGCGTCTCCGGTGAGGCTCCTCATGAACAGCTTCATGCAGATTCTTTCATCCTTGCCAACTCCCACAAGCTTGTCACAATATGTTCTCAAGTGCACCTTCAGATCACCAGTCCCGTCGAACATTTCGAACTTAGGAGGTTTGTAACCTTTTGGCAGTTCTACATATGGTTGAATACACAAATCTTCATAATTCAAACCCTAAATGCATTTTCCCCCTTCGACACTTTGAACTCTGCCAGTAAGTTTCTTGAGTTCTTCTGCCATGTTCTTGATGAGTAGGTTCTTCTCGGCGGATTCGGGTATGTATAGGGTCTGTTGTGTGGTGTGGGGTAAAGTTTCCACATATATGGGATTGCTTTGGTGGACTCCGGGAATCTGGGCATAATGGTGGTCATTGGTTGAGTTTTGCGGGTCATGAGTAGGTTGTGGTGCATTTTGAGGGGTGTGGTATGTGGTTGTTTATGGGTATTGAGTTGGGTGGTGATGATGTTGTTGAGGAGTAGGTACCGGTGGAGGGTTGTGGTTCTGAGGAGGTGTGGCGTATTGATGTGGCGCGGGAGGATTTTGCGGATTTTGATTTTGTCTGTTTTGGGGAGGTGCCGGGTTTTGGGCGTTTGTGTTTTGTTGGTTAATGTCGGGGACGTTTAGGGTGAGGGAATGGTTGGGCAAGTTCCAGACCTGCTCAAGTTCCCCTTGTAGCTCCAATATTTTCTGTTCCAGACGTAGGACCAATTTATTCTGTGCTGGAGTATTTCGACCGTCTGAAGTTTCAACGTTCTCTGCATTGTCCTTTCTGATACCACTTAAATCATCCATCTTTCCTTTCCCTTTGCTTCTGCCTTTAGGATCACTTGATGGAGGAGGAGGTGGAGGACCTCTGGATCTAGTGTGATATGCGGATGATGCCAGTATGCGCACCTTTGGGGAATGGGAATAAACAAAAGAAAATAAAAACAAAAAGGTAACCAAGTCAGTAAGGGATATTGAAAGAATGCTTGCAATATTGAACATGCTTTGCAAAATCATTTAACAGATTTGCGTCCTAATTTGGAGGACCTTGTTGTGCCCGAGGTAGGCCTAAGCGAAACATAGACTTGGAGAAAATTGATGCCAATAATTGTGCCATTTCATTAATGCGAAAATGAATCAGATCCTTACTAAAACTACAATAATAAGAAAAATTACTAATGGCATTTGCCTTATTACAATCGAAATCTAAAACTAAGATAAAATGTAGTAAAGGACATCATTTCCTAATCTACTTGGCCCCAGAGGGACCTTCTCCATGCTTGGCCTTCTTGGATCCATCAATCAAGTTCCCAGGTCATGCATGTCCAATAGTAGGTAAGCCCTTGCTAGATGCCCTCCCTCATTGCCTTCCGTATTCTGACAATTCGAGAGCCTCTTACTCATCTTCCCTCAAGTTCCATTAACCCTTGCTTCAAATAGTCCAATATTTCTGTTGATTTAGTAGCGATTTCTTTCCATTTATTGATTGCTTCCATATCCACTTTGTGATGTTCCAAATGCCTAGCTTCAGACTCGAAAACCCTCTTACGCAGCATCTTATACTTGACTTGTGCTTCAGCAGCGTCATCTATAATCCTATTTTTCAGATTAATCCCTGGATTGATATCTCCCGCTATATCATCTACCAACCATGATGGGTAAAAGTATACGTGGCCGACATGGTACCTGTCTGGCTCGATAGTGTCTTTCTCTACAATGACTTTTTGATTCCACATATGTTGTGCCTCAAACTTGAATAGAATGATGTTTCCTTTAAAGTCTGCTTTGTACTAGACCATGTTGGAAACCCGAGGTATAACCCGCTTTCTTCCCGCTTGCCTCATTACCCTTATAGGAGCATAAGTATAGATTCCTCTTAACCCGATCAACACTAAATGAGTGGTTTCTCTTGACCTGATGATGAAATCGCTGCTAGGGAACCATTCAAACATCCAATGTACCTTTTCGCCAGTCAAATTACTGAAGAAGCGCACCCAGCTCACAACACTTCCAGGTTGCGCAAACCTAACTAGGATAAATGTCATTATTTTTGGATGATGGTAGGCTATGTAGTCATTCAATGGTCGTCGCAGAAGCTCCTGACGATATTCACCTCTCTGGAAATATTCTAATAACCAAACCTGCAGCAACATATTACAACCCTCGAAGTGCCCATACCCCTGCTTGCATCGATCTAGAGCTCGATACATTTCGGCCAAGATCATGGGGATGATAGTGTAAGTTTATCCCTTAATTCCTTCCATTAGAGTTCTAACGACCATGGCTAAGCGAGTGTGGATCTTCCCCATTTCATTGGAAATATCAGCAACCCCCAAAAACAGACAATGAACACAAAAACTCGGCGGTGTGTCCAACGGAAAGAAGTAACGGCAAGTTTATCACACTTGCTATGCCCATAACGTTCATAAAGAAATTCAAATGGTATGTATGACTCCTTCAGACAGAGTAACTCATCATTTTTCTTGAAACCCATCATTTTAAAAAAATCGCGGGGAGTGCAATTTTCTGGTACTAATAAACCCGGACTATCCCATGGCAGCCTAGCAAAGCCTCTTATTTCCTCTAAGAGAGGGGTCATTTCTACATCACCAAAGAGAAAGACAACTCTTTTCTCATCCCAAAACATAGTAGCGGTCTCAATCAATGCGTTATTTGGTCGAATGTCCAATAAGGAAGGTACATTTCCGAGGACCCTTTTCACATGATTCTTGTCACTAGGTGAGAGGTTCTTCCACCAATCAAGCAGCAAAGGTGGGATCTTTTGAACCATGCCGAACCTAGGGATTTCGTGCCTCATTTTATATAAAACAAATAGAGTTAGCCCTTTCCCACTCCGGGTCTGACTATTTACACATTAATGATCAACATACCGGCATGTTTTCTCCAAGTAATGCACATAACGTGATGGTGTCCATTGGTATTATGAAAATCCCGTCGGGCTTTGAACAAGGCTTATCTTAGTGGATTGTCATGTGGACAATGTTCTAACCCATACTAGGTTTGACATGATGCATGCACAGTTGATATTGGAGCGAGGTTTCTAGAAGGGTCTAGATTGGTACTCTCAAGTGGACAACTTAAGAGGGAAAGGCACAGAACCGTCGACTGCATCGCTGATCGACTAGTTTACTGTCACGATCCAAACCGATGGGCCGCGATGGGCACCCGGTACCTTACTCAACCGAGTACCAAAATAACGTATCTTTCTTATTACATTATCATATACATGTGACATACGGGCCTAATAGGCCAACATGATCATTTATAAACTCAAAACATAGGCTGACAAGGCCGTACAATCTTTCACGTTCACGACATATGTCTATAAGCCTCTAAGAGTACATAAATGTCATAAAGGTCGGGACAGGGCCCCGCCATACTAATCAGTACATGTCCTAATCATACTGATCACATAAGCAACTCCGGAGCAAATAAAGCGCACCAACACCTTCCGCTGCGCTGGTAGTATGGGTGTTTAACGGCCGGGCTGGGACGGGCTAGACACAAAAAAAATTATCCCATATGTTTAATGTTGCTGGTTGTTAGCGGGCTGTAATTTTTCGGGTTTTGTTTTTGTCCGTCCGCGTTCGGGCTTAGCGGGTTGTTAGCGGGCCGCGGGATTTTTTTTTCTTTTTAAAGTAAATTTTGTTTTTCTTATTCAATGTTATTGATACTTAAGTGTTTGCAAACTTATAAGGCTTAGAATTAAACTTTGAAGTTTAAAATTTTAAATTTTAAATTTGAATTTTATAATTTTAAAATTAAAATTTGAAAGTAAGTAGCTACAAAAAATTATTTAATAAGACCAATAGGCAATATGTAAGGATCAAGCTCCGAAGACTTTCATTTGATATTTTTATTGAATAATATATAATACTTCAAATTAAGTTGCAAGTTCTTTTTTTATTTTTTTTATTTTTGAACTTGTAAATTAAAAGTTTACAACAATTATAAAAAACAAAAATAGTACATCACATGCTTTGCATCATTTTTGTAAGTTCATCCATGTCAACATGAGGTTCTTGGTTTCCGACATTGGTTGAATTAGAACCATAAACCATTATATCTCCAATTTCTTGGTCCTCCGCTTCATCTACCTCGTCACGCCCTTGATTTCATCGTTTTGATCTTATCCAATCTCTGAAGTACACTAGAATTTCCAAAGCGTTGCTACCCAATGAATGACGGGTATCTCCTAGTTACTGCCTTGCTTGGCTAACTGTGCTCTGTGATGCAACTGTTGAAATTGGCACATTTAGCACGTATCGAGCCATGGCCGAAAGAACATGAAATTGATTTGAGTTGCTCTTCCACCAACCCAGTGGTAGAAATTCCTTTGTGCGGGGCTCTACTAACTTTTGCAAGTAGAATTGAAGTTCATAAATATTCCTGCTACTGGTTTGTTGATGCTCCCCTATTGTAGACCAAATCAAATAATCTTTAACACCATCATTATCATCCAAAGCACTGGTCCCAGATGTTGAAACTGAACTTGAAGGAATATTTGCATCTACGGCAGAAGAAGCATCAACAATGTTAGCATAATAATTATATAATATTTCTAAATGTTTGTATAGATCAGAAATACAAGTGTCATATCAGGAGTTTCAGTTGGTCCAATATCCACATAAGAATATAAAGCAGTGATTAATTGGCGATAAGTGACCATTTTGATAGAAGAGTTTAAAAGAGCACTAATTAGGTAAATAGGGGGAATTGGGTAAAAATATTTTTTAAACTTATCTAGCATAGATTCAACAACAGAAGTATATCCTTCTTTCTTCTTCAAATTATGTAGTAAAAGAGAAATTTCAGCAATATGAACTAAACCATTTGCAATAGTAGGATAATAAGCTCCAGAAAACTCAAGTGTAGCCACATAAAATTTTTGTAAAAACTTTACAACATCTTCAATGACATCCAAGTTCTAGATGTTAACAAACGCCTAGGATTGGTACAATAAGAATTAGCAACCTCAGTTATAGGCATTCTATATTTATAACAACATTTTAAGAATAAATAAGTATAATTCCACCTAGTAACTATTTCTTCATCCATGAGTCTTGGTTTTAGTCTATAGTGTACACATTTTTCTTTAAATGCATTTAATCTAGCACTTCTATTATTTCCTTGAATTACACCAACAACTCTTCTAACTAAAGTGATATCATCTCTAAATAATTCAAGGCCACTCTTCACAATCAAATTATAAATATGACATGCACATCTAACATGAAATATTTCAGGAAGTGGTGGGTGTAGATGTAATTTTAATATTGTAATAGCAACATTGTTGTTAGAAGCATTATCAAATGACACATACAAAACGTTTTCTGCAAGATTATAAAATATAGCAACTTCATGGATAGTATTACTTATAAATGCACCAGAATGACTTTGATCTTTATCATATTTAAAAGCAATAATATGTTTTTGCATACAAAAATTACCATCTATCCAATGGCATGTAACAGTCAAATAATCATTACCATTTACAGCACGACCAATATCAGAAGTAAGAGAAATTCTACAAGAAAGACTGGCGAACAAATAACGTATATATGTCTGATATTGTCCAAAAAGCCTAAAGATATCAGCTCTACAAGTACTTCTAGGAATACCTTTAAACAAAGAGTTATAAATGCTTTGAATATAAGTAACAAGATATGGTGAAGCAGCAAAACTAAAAGGTAAACAACCTAAAACAATCATTTTAGCTAATTCTTCCCGATCTTTCTTAATATCGTATTTACCCATTAACCCTCCCTTACCGGTCTCATGTTTATAAATATCCTTACAAATTCTATATCTTACATAATTTTTATCTTCTTCTAGTCTATCAAAACAATTCCAACACTTACTTCTTAATCTTTGATTCTTCTTAATAGGGAGGGGAGGCCTACTTGTATTACCACGACTTCCACCCCTAATATTTTGAGTTTGACTAGCATTACCAGGTGTAGCTGGTGGTGTTTCAAGATTATCAGGTGATGGAAATGGAATATCATCTAAATTATCATCTAAATCATCATCTATACCATAATTTTCTTGAAGTCCCTCATAATCTACACTTAACTTTTCACGTGAACTTTCAGAAATATGTGTAAAGCTACTAGAAGAACAAGCACCACCTCTTGATCTTTTGAAAGTTTTCTTACTACCACCTCTACTAGTGCACACTTTTTTGGCTGCTCTAAATATATCCATTATGTAAATTAAATTAATAATTATAAATAATAAAATAAATGTACATCAAAGAAGAGAAATATATAGAACGAGTGTACCGGGATTCCAGATGCCGCACTAAATTTGATATCAAAAACCAAACTTCAATTGATAGATCGATACTTGATAGTTGACACCACACTTCACTTGAATACTTGATATTTGATATTAATAATTTTGTAATGGCTAAACTAAATATTTGATGAAACTTGAAATAATAAGTAATCGAGAATTGAAGAACAATAATCAATAATATCAAGAGAGAATTAGAGTAGTAAGAGAGTGAATTGTGAGGAAAAATGAAGAAGAAGGGGGGCTATTCATAGTTTTTAAAAGGTTAAAATTGTAATTTATCAAATACTAGGTGTGGGGGCTATTTACTTAAGGGGGTAGGCCGAAATGGCCATTTCTACAAAAAAAGTTTGTTGGCCAATGGTCATATTTGAATTTGACCGTTGGCAATGGTAAAAAAAAATAAAATAAAAATAAAAATTTTTAAACAAAAAACGTTAAAAATCGGGCTGAACCGGGATGTAGCCCGTTAATGGGTTAACGGGCTTAGCGGGTTTCGGTGCATCGGTATTAAAAAATTATTCGTTTGAAACCTGCTCCCCGCTTAACCCGTCCCAGCCCGCCCCCATGCTACAATACCGGACTGACCCGGGCTGAACCGGGTTGTAAACGGCTCAGCCCGGTCCGATTAACAGGTATATTTGATAGCCTACTTGGAGGACTCTTGACATGTCTATCAGGACCTGCGGGCATGAAACGCAGCGACTCGGGGCAAAAGGGACGCTAGTACGAATAATGTACCAAGTATGTAAGGCACATAAATAAGTATATAATAGACATGGAAGAAATATAGAGTAAATGACTCAACATTTAAGTCTGGATAACTCTGTAAATCATGAAATAATTATAGTGTTATGCATATGCGTATGAATGTCATGTCGTGCATAGGTACATGTTTCATAACATCATTAGGCCTCTGAGGGCATCCCATCATATCATCTCGGTCACTGTAGGCAAAATCATCAACATATACCAGCTGATCAGGTGGTGGTGCGTATATAACGCCGTAACCTTTTCCCATATCCCATATCCATATAATATATATATACGCGTATATAATGCCATTTGGTCACGGGTCAATGTATATGTATAAATGCATGAGATGCATAAGAATACGTTAATAAAATTTTCTCAGAATGCCATAAAATTCAATATACCTTTCGGCTAAACTTTATCAAATACATATTTTTTCGAGACCCATGAACATAATATATAATAATAATTCACATGGGGAATCAAAAATATAGACACCCCTAGTATTCCTATGAATAGAGCCATTTATGAAAGTTGCTTATTTTGCTTGTTTCATTTGTATTATTTGGATCATGCCAAAAAGAAAGAAGGGATAGCCTTAACATACCCGGACCCCTTAAGCAATTGAGACCTGAGCCGTAGAATCCAACAATATATTTATGGCATGTAGGTTTTTTACGATGTAACAGAAAGCTGACATTGTAAACTGAAGTATTTCAAGCTACATAGGGAATTCCTAGTTCCTTCAAAGAATATTTGGCTTATCTTCCATATAACCCATATAATGCATAAAGATAAAACCTTTTTTTTTAGTCTCATCCGTCATTTTTTGTATCCAAAAAAAATGAAGCTTAGCAATTTCAAATGAGTCCTTTAAAGGGGTTAGTTAGTAGGTCCCACTAGTTAGATGACTTGGCCACAAATCTTCCCAAGTTTTGCCACCTTGATGATATGTGACTTTAAGAGTCACAATTTGAAGCTAATCTTGCTTCCACGTGGGGTGGGGGTGGGAAATTTCAATCTTTATCCACTTATTAGGTAATTAGGTAATGTCCTGTTACTCGGTAATTAACCAATTACCCACATAATTAAGAATTATCTCAAATTACTTAAAATTATACTTATTTTTAATACACTTTATACATCTTACTATCATGGCCATGTGGTACCTTGTATGGTACTAGTCCATAAATACCGGGTATTTTAGCCCGGGCCGTATTTTATCCCAAAATGACAAATTTCAACGAAATTTATTTTCTTCGACTTGCTTACCCTCTCACCTTCACGAATTTACTTATCCCTTGTTTGAAATAGCATAATACTTGTAACCTCAAAATAATCTCATTCCCAAGCTTACGTCGATTAACTTTACGAAGAAACCTTAACGTATGAAAATGTGGAATGTAACATCTCATTTTCGAGCTTATATCAATTTATTTATGGCGTACTTCCATGTACGAAAATATGGGATATAACATCATTCCCCCCTTTGGAACATTCATCCTCGAATGTTGACTGATGCACTTATCATTCTCATAACCCATAGCTCTTGCGAATACTTTAATACTCTTTTTGCCATTTAGGCGACTGTTCTATGAATGAATCCCAAAGGCTAGGCATCCCCTCCTTTAAGCCTCTTTCTCACACCACGACTTGTAGTTAGAACCCTTCTAATCTCGTAACTGTTGCTACCTTCTATCATACAGCCTTTACGACTCTAACTTTGTATGTGCGCCTATGCGACTCTTCTCTTTTCTTTCCTCCAGCTTTTAGCCAATCTCTAGGCTTCACTTTATGAACATATACAAAATTATGTCAAGCTGTCCCTTTAGGCGTCATTAGCTTTAAGCCATACTATACCATAATTCTTACTTTGATTTATCGTTGCGTAGGTCTGCTACAAAATTCCAGCTTACTCTTGTTGCTTATCCCATATGTATAAATCTAATTCCTTTAATGCTTCCTCATTACTGTTCATCTTAAGAATGACGACCTAATCTCAGCTTATACTTTGTGACTTTTGTCCATCCATTATGATTTTTCTCAATATTGATCTACAATATACCACTGATAATTTGAAACTTCTTACGTAAAACCTTGCCACTAGGTCTTACTTTGCATCGAGGAATATTTGAAGTGATATCCGTAATCGTATTTCATAGTATCTCGATGTGATTCGCCTTATGGGGGTATTCTGATCTCGTGCCGTTCACAGAATCTTTTCTCCTTCTCCCTTTTTTCTTTCTTCAAATCATTATTCAGTCGAAGGCCCAATCGTTATCTTTTATCTGTCACAGTTACACCTTCATTTCACTACCAGGGCAGTATTCTATCTCCTCTAAATCCTACTAGTCTTAGACTCATTTGAGTTCATTCAGGCTATACTGAGCCTTCTATAACTTAGAGAACCCATAGGCTCTCATGTTTTCATGGGATTAATCCCGAGAACTGACCCATTCTCGTCACCTTCTTACTCGCCCTTTCTCATCCTTACTCCTGTCATAAAACCTTGTCGCTTTACTATACTTTAGCTTGCGACCTCTACGTATCTATTTATATTATTCACAACCTTCCTTCAACTTGCTTTCACCATTGATTCCCTTATGTTATTCTGGAACATTAAGCGAGACATCACATCGTCTCTAACTCTTCTTTACTCTCTTAATTAGATCTCTCGGTATTTAGAAACCATAGGCTGGAAGGTACGCCACTAACGACGCTGCTATCATTCTTGGATATTGAATCCCAATACTTCTAGCCTTCTATCCGAAGCATGGACTATTCACGATCTTCTGCCTTTGAGTATCTTGTACGTTGTTCACCTTTACCTTACTTACCTTAAAATCTCGCATCGTATCTTCTATCTCTTTCATGACCTCCCTTCCACATATATATAATTCACGTCCATAACTTGAAGCTCTATTATAATACTTGCACCTCTGGTGCATACACAATCCGGTGAGAGTTTCGTACTGACTTCTTATGAGGCTGGTACTTTTCTAACCGGCTTTATCGTAGGGCCGTTATAGAATATGGTTGTTGTACTATCCATCCGGTACCTCTGATATTAAGAGTGATCATGTAATGTTCTCAATCACAATTTCTATAATTTTATGGGTCCAATAATCAGATTCTTGATTTACTTCGTTGATATAACTCTTTAGTTTCCTCCTTCTTCTGATCAGCCTTTATGTAGGCTTAAGATATCTTCCGACCTTTTGTTTATGGTATTAGTTATTACGTCTAGCATCTATGACCTGGGCTCAATTCTTTCTTTTAACTTATACTGGAATCTTCTACGGCTGTATATGCTACATGTATAAAACTCCAAACTCTCAAGTGCGTTCATAACGTAACTAACTCTGGATCATGAATCGAATAATTCTTTTTGTTCTATCTCAGCTTTCTTCAAACATGAGCAATTACTTTTCCTGGTCTTTCTGCCCCCTCCCCTCCTTTTTTGCGTGCATACTTAGCTTATCTTGGTGCCCATGCATATTGGAATTCCATTCAACTCATATGATCTTGAATATCACTTCTGATTTTTCTTCCCGTTCATTAGCCACGGTAGGTGCCATTTCCTTATAGAGTGCATACAATGTTGTTGTGAGACTGTTGTTATAAGACTATTCCCTCCTTAGGTCACCCAGCTTAGGTTAAGCCTTCCTTCCTTACTTTCTCAGCTAGTCTTTCATTGTAGTATTTAGGGAGGATTCTATGACTCTTGTAAAGTTGTGAGCTTATTACATTGTATACTTGACGGACCTTTTGATGTCCTTCCTTGCCTATAATTATTCGTAGTTACTTACTTCCACCCCCTTGTGCTTGTAAGGTTGCTTCTGAACTTGATATTTTGACTGACTTCCCATTGGCACTCTCTTTTATCTCCGTAACACTCATATGGTACCTTTAACTACCCCAACTCCTATCTGAATATTTCTCAAGGATCACGATGTCATATCTGCGAGACTGGATTCACCATATTGGGTTTTACTGTGTTTATCTTGAACGATCTTCTACCTCGTATGTACCCCCCTGTTTAGCCATAACTAGGCTCTTCTTGAATCAATTACTGACTACTCGTTGGCCCATTCTCATATCAATATTCCGCGTAATCTTTCTTAGGTTATTTCTTCTGTCTTAACTTACGTCTCTTCTGTCTTAACTTACGTCTCGCACTGACTCCTTGTCTATCAATAACATCTTGGGCAGGGACCCTTACTTCCTTTCCTTGACGCCGTTTTTGCATAATGTACTGGAATCATAGCATATCTGTAGGCTTAGAATAAGTGCAATCTCGTCCCTTTTTTATTTTATTGCATTCTTCCTCTACTATTCCATAATTACTAGAACCACTTAATTCTGACTTAATTCCACCTCACTCCACATTCCCCTCTTTGGGGAAGTACTAATATTTAGCGCTACGATGATCTACCTATAGATGTTTTACCTCTTCATCTTTGGCATCGTTTCACAACATCAATGACCCTTACTTGCCTTGCGGCAATCCTTCTATACCAAGGATAACAAATTCCCTTACTCGCAATGGTGACACTTAGTGAAACTGGCACATACAATCCCTTAAGCTTAACTTTGCTCATATTGCTTGCTTTATGGAAGTGTCTTCTTGAATGACCATTTTCTGAATTTCTCATGAATCGTCTTCTATTTTCCATTCTATTATCGCCAGAACGCAAATCTGAAATTCTCATGATGCTGACTATTATCAAGTCACTTAGTCCCTAATTCATGCTTAGTTTATCTTGTTCACCAGCCCATACTGATTTCTATTATTCTGGAGTCTAACTTTTCCTCCCGGTAGTTGCTTTGGAGTCACGAACTTATTTTTTGAAGTGAGGATATGACTTTATGTCCTATACTCTTTTGTTGTCTCAAGGCCTGTCACCTCTCATTTTTCCCTTCACTTGATTATTGATTCTCTAATACTATCATTTTTTTGATCTACCGTTGTCATTCATGTACCACATTTTACTCATACTGCTCCATTAAATCTCTTATTATTTTCCTGCTAACATTTCTGTCTATCACTTTATTTGAAAAACTCGAACAAAACATTCTTTTGCTTTTAGCCTCTCTTGCTCCATCCATTGGCTCCTCGAATTGCCTAACATTCTCTTTCTACCAGGGATGGGCGCCACACTAAGATAATATTTATCCCTTATAGGCTTCCAGTGCTTATCTTTGTAGTACTCATATCTAGCTGTACTATTTTAGGGTGCACCATCGAGGTGTCTCACAAGGAGATCCATTACCACATTTGCACTATCCTTCGGAAATGTCAACTAACGTAAACAATTCATCCATCATTTTGGGTCACACTAACTCCAGCCGGATCCTGATATCCTGTCCTTCTCTCGAACCATATCTGTTAGTTCACATAGAGCATAACTAAGATCGATGTAGCCAATTGTACATACCTCTGTTACTATTGAATGTGACTCAAAAAGCTTATATTCCTCTGCCTGAATGGTAAATAGTGATAATCTTTATTAACTGGGTACCTCGTACCCTTCTTCATCTTGCTTCTTCTCTTGTTGAAATTTGTATTTATCTTCTAAATCTCTCATTGCTTTTCACCATAGGGGTGGATAGATATTCTTGCCTTAAGGCTCCTTATCAAGAAGCTTGCACATCTTAGTATCCACATGTTCTGCTAGAGAACTTACATTTACTCATCATAAACATGATGCAAAATCGAGTTCTTCTAACTCAATTACTCCACAGCCATATTCAATCCCTTACCAACCGTCTTTCTAGATGTCGGTATCGTTGTATTACGAATATAATAGAATTTAGGAATTTGAATTTCTACGACTGAGTTCTACCACACGATCTAGAGTAAGAAGAAAGAGTGACAATCCTAAATGCCCTGTAGCCTCCTGCTTATAAGTGTGGTGCACGACACACCCATAAATAAGACTCTACTAGACACGGCTTGTAGACTCCCTAGGACAGAACTGCTCTGACACCACTTTTGTCACGACCCAAACCGATGGGCCGCGACAGGCACCCGGTACCTTACTCAACCGAGTACCAACATAACGTATCTTTCTTATTACATCATCATATACATTTGACATACGGGCCTAATAGGCCAACATGATCATTTATAAACTCAAAACATAGGCCTACAAGGCCGTACAATCTTTCACATTCACGACATATGTCTACAAGCCTCTAAGAGTACATAAATATCATAAAGGTCAGGACAGATTCCCGCCATACTAATCAGTACATGTCCTAATCATACTGACCACATAAGCAACTCCGGAGCAAATAGAGCGCACCAACACCTTTCGCTGAGCTAATAGCCTACTTGGAGGACTATGGACCTGTCTATCATGACCTGCGGGCATGAAACGCAGCATCCCGGGGCAAAAGGGACGTCAGTACGAATAATGTACCAAGTATGTAAGGCATATAAATAAGTACATAATAGACATGGAAGAAATATAGAGTAAATGACTCAACTTGTAAGTCTGGATAACTCTGTAAATCATGAAATAATTATAATGTCATGCATATGCGTATGAATGTCATATCGTGCATAGGTACATGTTTCATAACATCATCAGGCCTTTGAGGGCATCCCATCATATCATCTCGGCCACTGTGGGCAAAATCATCAACGTATACCAGCTGATCAGGTAGTGGTGTGTATATAATGCCGTAACCTTTTCCCATATCCCATGTCCATATAATATACATATATATGTGTATATAACGCCATCTGGTTACGGGTCAATATACATGTATAAATACATGAAATGCATAAGAATACGTTAATAAGATTTTCTCAGAATGCCATAAAAATCAATATACCTTTCGGCTAAACTTTATCAAATATATATTTTTCTGAGACCCATGAACAGAAGATATAATAATAATTCACACGGGGAATCAAAAATATAGACACTCCTAGTATTCCTATGAATAAAGTCATTTATGAAAGTTGCGTGCTCGTTTCATTTGTATTATTTGGATCATGCCAAAAAGAAAGAAGGGATAACCTTAACAAACCCGGACCCCTTAAGCAATTGAGACCTGACCCGCAGAATCCAACAATATATTTATGGCATGTAGGCTTTTTATGCTGTAACAGAAAGCTGACATTGTAAACTGAAGTATTTCAAGCTACATAGGGAATTCCTAGTTCCTTCAAAGAATCTTTGACTTATCTTCTATATAACCCATATAATGCATAGAGATAAAACCTTTTTTTGTTGAGCTCATCCGTCATTTTTTGTATCCAAAAAAATGAAGCTTAGCAATTTCAAATGAGTCCTTTAAAAGGGTTAGTTAGTAGGTCCCACTAGTTAGATGACTTGGCCATAAATCTTCCCAAGTTTTGCCACCTTGATATGTGATTTTAAGAGTCACAATTTGAAGCTAATATTGCTGCCACGTGGGGTGGGGGTGGGAAATTTCATTCTTTATCCACTTATTAGGTAATTAGGTAATGTCCCGTTATCCGGTAATTAACCAATTACCTGCATAATTAAGAATTATCTCAAATTACTTAAAATTATACTAATTTTTAATACGCTTTATACATCTTACTATCATGGCCATGTGTACCTTGTATGGTACTAGTCCATAAATATCGGGTATTTTAGCTCGGGCCATATTTTATCCCAAAATGACAAATTTCGATGAAACTCATTTTCTTCGATTTGCTTACCCTCTCACCTTTACGAATTTACTTATCCCTTGTTTGAAATAGCATAATACTTGTAACCTTAAAATAATCTCATTCCCGAGCTTGCGTCGATTAACTTTACGACGAAACCTTAACCTATGAAAATGCGGAATGTAACATCTCATTTTCGAGCTTATATCAATTTACTTATGGCGTACTTCCATGTACGAAAACATGGGGTGTAACATTTACCGCAAATAAGCCTTTCCAATTTAAAGGGTAATTTTGGAAGAGCGCGGGCACTCATCAAGTGCCGCTATGGTATTAGTTAGGCACGAGTGGAATATGATGTGGAGCATGCTTTATGTAGTACTAATAACATTTTGTCAAGTATTTGCATGATAAATATGTGAAAGCAATAAACACAGTATTAAGATAAAACGTAAAGGACGTAAAAAGAAAGACAAAAGAAGAAGTTAGTTCGTGAAATATAGGGAATATAATAAGGTAAGCAAGGGAGTGGGGGTGGGAGAGACATGATATAACTAATAAATAGCAGTTAGAGCAACTAAGGGCGAATAGGGAAAAAGATGTGCATGTTATAACAAATTTAAGCAAATAAAGATGGAGAAGGGAAAGGATGTGCATGTTATAACGGTTTTAAACAAGTAAAGGTGAACGGGAAAGAGATGTACATGTAATTGCAAATCTAACAAATAAAGATGGAAAAGGAATGTGCGTTTTATAACAAAGAAAACTAATCCACATAAGCCAAGTTCATTATGGTAAGAGCCTAAGTGTAAATCCCAAACAGAGTCGCCATGTTGTCGTGCTCCGTTTTTCTCGCGAAAAGTGGGCTTCGACACGTGACAACTCCTTTTAGAATGGGATATAGAGTTCTAAAGGAGAAGAGTCGCCACCTAATGATTTTTAAAGGTGCGTTAGGGCACCCATTATGTAGATAACTCTGTTTGACTAGTCAACGCCACCAAAGATCATGTAAGGGCTCAAGTTACCTCAAAGAGAAGGCGTTAGGCACTCTGTGCAACATAAATAATACTTTGTAACTCCCTCAAGATGGGGTGTTACTCATATTATTCAGCGGGAACAGACTATCATCTCCTGCTATCCGATTACTATGTTAAAGTTGTTACATAAAGCGTTCTAATTCAATTATAGGTCGTACCCTATGATCGCACTACCCGTCCCGTACCTATGGTCCAAGAGGTATTGGACCTTTACTTTGGATGGTTCTAGACCTCACTTAGGCTGCTAACAAATGTCAAAACTAGGCGACATACAAAATACATTGGACTTCACATATAAGCAGTCAAGGCTCAAGTTTGCCTCCACACTTAAGCAACAAATGCACACAAGACCAATTGTATGTTGAGCAGTGCAGAATTAAGAACTAAGATCCCTATAGACATGATTTCTATGTGATAAGGCGTTAAGGCATGCAAGCAGTTTCAGAAACCAAGCGTCACCTATAGACAAGATTGTACAGTTACCGCATATTGATTGTTCAAATTGCAGATTTCCACTTATTAATCCTGTAGATGTTGCGGCTAAGTGATTTATGTAGTAAAGACAGTAGAATTTATCGGGAGAAACCCAGAATTACTCACGCTTTTGATAGTGGTCTAAAGTGAACAATAAACAATGTTGAGAGGGGCATCATTAACAGTTATTAAGGCGAATTGTGGTATCCTATAGGGAGGGTCTTTAACGATTAGCACTTGGAATTGATTTTATTGTTATACTTAGTCTTATAGGCATGATTTCTAGTGAACAGTGCGATATAGTAGCAAATGAAATGATCCAAATCCTATAGGCATGATGTTTAGCAATGCAAATTGAAGGAAAGTTCAACGATATTTATTTCCTACGGGCATGTTTTCTAATAACATGTAGCAACAAGGATAATTGAAGCATTTGAGTTCATGCTTTGCTAGTAGACAAGTAGTGCAAGTGTGTGCTTCTCCTAATGGCATGATTTCTATAGTGTGTATAGAGAGTGAACGACATATATATCAAACATATCATTCAGTCCTATAGACATGTTATCTACCCATCGCATATTAATATTAAAATCTACCCCATTCCCTTTTACTAATAACCCCAATTGTTTATACAAAAAATATTACATGTCCAATAATGAGTAAAGTAACAATATTACACAACAGTGAACAAGCCCACAGTAGGTCCAAATAAAATAACTAAATACCCAGCCTTACTGGGCCTTTAATATCTCCCACATAGCATACTTAAGCCTTCAACAAAAAGCCACATTCAATACATGATCATGGGTCCATAGAAGAGCCCATACCAATTCAATGAGCCACAGCACCAATTGTTGCACCACTTGGAACAACCAATATAGATATACAATACATGATAGGGAAGTAGAGTATTAGGGACAGTTTTGGAGGTTGAGAGAATGACTAGGACCAAGCCCTAGTGTGTCAGAGTTCACAAGGGCCTCAATTGGACCCCGAGTAGTGCTCACACTAGGGAGGCCAGCAATGGAACCTAGATAGCCTTGGCTTTCAGCCGGCTAAGAATAGAAATTTAGAATATCGGAGTAACAAGTAAGGAGAGTGGACAGAAATCAAGTAATATACCAAATTGAGCATACAGTACAACTGGTCAAGCAGGACAGTAGGTTCAGCAAGGTTTACATAGCAAAGTACCACATAGACAACCTCATAGGACTTAAGAGAAGAAAACAGGTTTGCAGACATACATAGGTTATCATGTATAGATGCATGAAGTTGAACTAGTTGAAACCTAAAGATCCAAATTAAGTTAAGTCTAACATAATGCCATATTAATCAGTATTTAGACATGATGGAGGGACACACATTGCGATAATCACAAAAAGGATAGGGTAGCAAATGAACCAAGGCATACTGAAAAACATATTAGCATAGGAGCAAAGTCATAGTTAATAGAAAAATAGAGTATTTATCTCTTAAAAACCAGGACAGCATGAAACATGTTTAAAGCAGACTTTAGAGCAGCATTCCATAGAGTTGGGACTAATACACAAAGGGCAATCTAGTATACAAAGGACTTAGCACTAAAAGATTCATTCAAGTGGGGATGGTTCCCATAGAGTTATGGTAGCACCCAAAACAAAGTATGAAGAAATTTTGCAATTAACAACATACAATCACAGTAGTCAGGCTCATATCAAAATAGACTTTCATTGAAGTTCAAAACTAAACATGCTAAGATGCTAAATGCTATAGAATCCATTTTAGAAGACAAGAAATCACAGAATGCAAATCATAGTAAATAATACGTATTAGCATAACACAACAGTAAACTATCCCATGCATTTACTTATCACAGAATGACATCAGAGTATTGAACGTTATCATGCTCATATAATACAAATACATATGCAGAAAGAAAGAAAGAATTTGAACATTGCAAAGGTTTAAAACACTAACCAGTAGCAGAGCCTCGAGAATGGGCTCCGAGCAGTGCTTTCACCGGAGGAGGTTGTTTAATGGCCTTGGATTTTAGCCGGCTCCGAATTCAATGACTTTAGAGAGTGTTCGAGTGTAACAGTGAGTGAGTGAGTGAGTGAGTGAGTGAGTGAGAGAGGAGAGTAGTGAGAACAATAGCAGGGATTAGGAGATTCAAAAAGGTTTGTTCAAGGGGTTTTAAGGGAGGGGTTTATATAGTAGCAGATTTAACACATAAAATAGGGAACACTGTAAATTAAACACAGAATAAGGAAAATATGGCATGCCAGAATCAATTAGAATCAGTCTTAGGGAAAATAGCACATAGAATAAGGAAGTACAATATATTAAACATAGAATAAGGAAAATATAACATGTGAGAATCAATTAGAGTTAGTTTTAGGGAAAATAACACATAAAATAAAGAGGTACAGTAGATTAAACAAAAATTAAGGAAAATATCAGTCAAACACAAGAAAGGGAAGAATATCAATCGAAAATCAGTAAAGAAAAAGGGAAAGTCTCAAACCCTAGTTGGGACTAACGACTTGAATCGAACCAATAATGCAAGAATCATTCAATATAACATGTATATAGACGAAAAATTGTCCAGATCTTCACAGAATCAAAGTAAATCGGATCGTTCTTGAGAAGTAGTTCTTTCCAATAATAGGGCAAGAACTAAGTAACACTATAAACATGCGTATAATGATAGAGTATCACAAAATAGGTAAGTAGATCATGGATTTATTCCATGTTTGAGTTGGAATCAGAGAAGGTTAGGATTACGATGACTAGGGTTTAACAGAGAAGAAGAGAGATGAGAAAGGGTGTGAAGGCGGTTGGGCAGGGGGGAAATGGGTTAGGGTTTTGGGTAGTTTTAGGTAATTAAAAGGGTTTGGATTATTATGGGTCGTTGATCACTCGAGATCAACGGCCAGGATAGTAAGGGGAATGGGGCGGGTTATTTGGAGCGGGTACCAGCTGGGTATTTTAAAAGGGTAGTTTGGTTTTGGGCTTGGGTAAGTTGGGCTAAGGTTTGGGTTAATTTGGGTCCGAAAATAAGTAAATATTGGGCTATTATTTAAATACCCCAAAATTTATCAAAAATGATTTATAAAAATGCTTAATAAATAAAATAAAATATTACTTATACACTGAAATACTTAAAATAATAAATTTGTATTATAAAAATATAAATATACTATTTTGACATAAATAATATAAAATAAAGAGCCTTTATGTATGAATATAGGCCATTATTGCAAAATTGGATAAATAGCTTAAACATGCTACTGTAATTATATGGAATGAATAAAATATTTGAAACATATATTGTAGGTGCAAAATAATTACTTTAGGTAACTATGTCATCACAAAATAATTTAAAAGGATAATTACTAGATATTTCTATATAATTTAAATACAAGAAAAATTAATTTAAAGCTCTAAAAATTATGGAAAATTATAGAAAATGCTTGTATAGGTTTGTATACTAAATAATGATGCAAATATATTATTTTGAAAGTATATATATATTTTGGAAAATATGAGGGCAAAATTGGGTATCAACAGCTCCATAACCGATATCAATCAAAAATCAGGGTCGAGGATGACCAACTCGGGACCCCTTCCGGATTCGTACACCCCGTCAGGATCACCGACCGAGTCAAGAGAGACACCGATCACGAACCTAGATCAAACCGAATTGGTATCAACCGTACAATAGGGATCAGAGAAGCGATGGGTCCAGGCGAAACCCTATGAAAAATGAAAGAAGGAATGACCGAAGACAGAACAACCGAGGACTCATGAGCAAAAACAACTTTGACAAACTCATCGGGCCTAAAGAAGCACCGAGGCTCTCAGAGTATAATTTCTGCATTGATGCCTCTGCTATCGTATCCGCCATCGGACACATCAAAGATACCAAATGGCCTCGACCTTTGCAATCCGATCCAGCCCAAAGAGATCCTAACCTTATGTAAAAATATCATGGAATGCATGGACACAGAACGGAAGATTGTCGATAATTAAGGAAAAAAGTAGCCCGGCTGTTCAACAACGGGCATCTCCGAGAATTCCTCAGTGATCGGGCCAAGAGCCATTTCAGGAATAGAGATTCGGATAAACGAACTGAACCAGAGGAACATCAGCACGTCATAAACAAGATCATCGATGGGGTCGACATCCCCTATGCACCGATGTCGAAGCGCACCAAACTTTCCATCATAATGGAAAAACTGACTCGAAATTACCTACCAGAAGGAACCTTGTCGTTCAACGACAAAGACGCAAAGGAGATCACACAGCCCCATAATGATGCACTGGTAATATCGATACTCATAAATAAATATCGAATTAAACATGTGTTGATTGATCCAGGTAGCTCGACCAACATCATCAGATCGAGGGTCGTGGAACAACTCGCCTACAAGGTCAGATCATACCTGCAGTCGGAGTCCTAAATGGGTTCAATATGGCCTGTGAGACCACTAAAAGGGAAATAACATATCGGTAAACGTCACTGTGTAACGACCCGGCCGGTCGTTTTGAGTATTACAGCCCTGTTCCCCCATTTACTGCTCAATTTATGCTTTAAAGTTGTTATATAACTTGCCGGGGTAATTGGTTCGGGCCCGGTGAGGTTTTTGAAATGAATTGAGACACTTAGTCTCCAAGATGAAACTTAAGTAGAAAAGGTTGACCAAATATTTACTTATGTGCAAATGACCCCGGAATAGAATTTGGATGATTCCAATTGCTTCGTATGGTGATTTTGGACTTAGGAGCGTGTTCGGAAAATTATTTGGAAATCCGTAGTTAAATTAAGCTTGAAATGGCGAAAGTAGAAAATTTAACTTTGGAGGTTTGACCGGGGAGTTGACTTTTAGATATCGGGGTCGGAATCTAGTTTTGAAAATTTTATTAGGTCCATTATATCATTTATGACTTGTATACACAATTTGAGGTCAATCAGACTTGATTTGATATGTTTCGGCATCGAATGTAGAAGTTGGAATTTCTTAATTTCATTAGGCTTGAATTGGGGTACGATCCGTGGTTTTAGTATTGTTTGATGTGATTTGAGGCCTCGACTAAGTCCGTAATATGTTTTGAGACTTGTTGGTATGTTCGGACGGGTCCCGAGAGGTTCGGGTGAGTTTCTGAGTGGTTTCAGACCATTTCAAGGCCATTTTTAACTGCTGTTTTATTTTTTTGCTACAGCAGTGTGCATCGCAGAAAGTTCTGCTGCACAAAGCTGAATTTGAAAGCTTATACCTCATACGTTGTAAGGAATTTGGAGATGATCCAAAAATAAAAGTTGTATCCCTTTGAGTCTAGTTTCCAGAAATATAAACCATTTATCATTTGGACATTTGTACAGAAAGTTATGATTGATTAATTGAGGCCTGATACTACGGTTATTTTGCCTGGCAGTGTTCATCGTAGAAATTTTTACTTCACAACACTGACTTTGGAAGCTTATATCTCGTAATCTATAAGAAATTTGACGATGATCAAAAAATAAAAGTTGTATCCCTTTGTATCTAGTTTTCAGACATTAAAACTGTTTGGCAGTTGGAGTTGGGTACAAAAGGTTATTATTGATATACTACAGGCTATCGGGGAAGAGTTTTTGGACGAGTTTGGTGTTTTGAGCATAAGCATGTAATGATCCAAAAGTTCATTTTTAGTTCTAGAGATTGAAATTTGATTTCGAGACTTTCGGATGTTTGATAATGAATTATAGGAATGATCTGGAATGTTTGATCTAATTTTATCAAGTCGCGATTGGGTTTTTAGTGTGAAACATGAGTTAATTGTTTAACGAGCGAAATTGGTATCACATTGAGAAAATGAGCTCCAAATTGAGTTTTGATTGAACGACTAGGTTTGTATTATTATTTGTGACTCATAGGAACAAGAATCGTCGAATTTCGAGTTCATATGATGGAGTAAGGGACTTTTTAGTGAATAAATAAATTGTTGGTGCAAGCAGGTTCTGGTGCGGACCTTTAGTGATGGGAAATTGACTTTTAACGACCAGATTAGTGTTTTTATTGAGCAGTTTTGTTTTTTTAGCTCATTTTAACATATTTGGGCGAAAGAACACGGGTCGAGGCGATTTTTGAGCGAGAATTTACGGAAAAACTTGAGGTAAGTCCTTTGTGATCATTGTTAGTCAATAATATTGAATTATCATTGAGTATTTCGAATAGAATACATGTTTTTGAGGTAAAATTCGAGGATTTGGGGTCTAGGGATTTGAAAATAGGATTTGAGATTTGGAGGTCGAGTTGATGTCGAAATTTGGTAAATTTGGTATGGTTGGACTCGTAGTTGAATAAGCATTCATATTTTATAAATTTTGTCGGGTTCCGAGATGTGGGCCCCACAGACGATTTTTGAGTTTAATTTCAGATTTTGTTGGAAAATTAGTATTTTCATATGGAATTAATTTCAATAATTTGTATTGGCTGAATCAAGTTAATTGTGACTAGATTTGAGGTGTTCGGAGGCCAATTTGCGAGGCAAAAGCATAGCAGAGTAAAGAATTACAGGGTTTGAGGTAAGTAGCATTTCTAAACTTGGTTCTGAGGGTATGAATCCCTGAATTTTGTGTGATATCAATTGTTTGAGGCGACGCACATGCTAGGTGACAAGTGTGTGGGCGTGCGCCATAGAAATTGTTATTTAAATAAATTATGTGGAGTTGTAAAATTAAAGAATCATGTTATTATCAGAATATTCTCCACGTGTTCGAGAAATTGAGCTGAGACTCGTATTAAAGATCACGTTTAGGCTACGTGCCTATATTTTGGGACCCATAGGGTCGTGTTGCTATTGAATTTAATTATTTTAAAATGTACATTTCATACTCAGTCATATTTATAAATGTGAGGATATTTATGGGATCGGGGCTGCCCGCCTGCAGCAGGCCATATCGGCTTTATTATTATGTGGATCGGAGCTTCCCGCCTGCAGCAGGCCATATCAGCTTTATATCACGTTTGGGTTGAAGGAGCCCCTCCGGAGTCTGCTCTCCCCACAGTGAGCGTAGATGATTTATATTCGGGATAGACTTCCCAGGGCATGGACTTGCCTTATTTATATATGTTCGGGATGGACTTCCCAGGGCATGGATTTGCCTTGTTGATTTATGATTGTGATGAATTTTCCTTGGAAATGAATATTGTCCTAGTCATATACATTTGTGGATAAATTTACCTCTAGGCTAGATTGGCCTTATACGGTACTGAGTCACTGACTGACAGTTGATGTGTATATATATGGGATGGATCTTCCCTGGGTTGGATTGGTCATATACAGTACTGAGTTTAATTGCTGAACTTGAAAGCATGCCTACATTTCTATACTGTTATTTCTTTACTGGACTGTACCTGTTGAGCTCATCACTACTTTCAGCCCAAAGGTTAGTCTTGTTAGTTATTGAGTTGGTTGTACTCATACTATACTCTACACCTCGTGTGCAGATCCAGGTGCTTCCGGATACGGCGACTGTTAGATCTCAGAGTATTTTCAGTTGGATACTATCAAGGTTGCATGGCATCCGCTGACCTTGACTCTCTTCTTTTCAGTTATTGTACTATTCTATATTTTCAGACAGTGATTCTATCAGTCAGACTTTGTTATCATTTAGATGCTCATGAACTCAGTGACACTGAATTTTGGGAGTGTATTTTATATCAGTATGTGTGGGATTTTTCTATTAAATTTATGTATTATGTTTTCAAACTTAAAAGAAATTGTGGCTTATTGAGGTTGTCGGCTTGCCTAGTATTGAGATAGGTGACATCACGACATGCGGAATTTGGGTCGTGACAAGTTGGTATCAGAGCCTAGGTTATATAGGTCTCACGAGTCATGAGCTAGTCAAGTAGAGTCTTGCGGATTGGTACGGAGATGTTTGTACTTATCTTCGAGAGGCTATAGGGCTATTAGGAGCACTTCCTTTCTTGATTTCCTCATCGTGCGGTTTGATTCTATTAAGGCTTGTGCCTTTATTTCCTTCTTACTCAATTTTATGTGATGCGAAGTGCTTGTTATTAATTGGGCGTCGAGGAGTTGTAGTGGTATTGGAAACGTGGTGCTGGATGTTTTTCCCTAGGTGTTCAGGCAAGCTATTATCGTTGCCTTACAGAAAAATGTTCTTTTATTCCAGCTCAATATCTGTATAATCTATGATTTTGAGACTGTGCACGGGTTGCTACGATGGCTATGCGTTGTTATCGCACAATGTTGGTGTAATGGTAAGATGCTCGTTATGTGTTGAGGCGGTGAATGGCTCGAAGAAAGGATTTCTCAGTGCATGATTAAGGGGTTCAACAATTAATTCCAGCGGAGGAAAGGCAATCGGACTATAGATGTCCAAGTTTGGTTGTTAAAATAACAAGACTTGATATTTGCGAGCATGGTGGAAATTTTCATTGTGAAATTGTGCCTGATGGGCGGTTGCCAGAGATAGTTGTGTGCAGCGGTTCAGAATCGAATTGGAATTTCTAATGTTGATGGCTCGAGAAAGATGATATTCGAAGAGGCTTAGAGTCAGTAACATTTTTTTGGTTCAGGTGCTACAGAGATGTATTTTGATTTGATGCAATAGTTGGGCAGCAAAGTATGAGGGAAGACATAACGGGAAGTGTTTCACGGTGGTTGAAGTACTAGCAGGTCAAGTTGGAGAAGTAGAGGTTGAGAAGTTGCTTAAAGGAGATGGTTTAACCGACGTAAGAGTGGCAGATTAGCATATGGATTCTGTGGTAGGGTAGTCGCGCGCATTGAGAAAGTGTAGAACCATTTGGGAATCGTGATGGAATGTGATTTGGCCTACGGACTTTATTTGGAGTGATGGTTACTGACGAGCTTGAAATACACACTTAAATATGCTCACTAGTCGAATATAGTATAGAAAATTATCGTATCCACATGGATTGGACTTAAACACTATTTTCGTAGCTTCTAGTCTTATTGCTATTCAAGATGATCAACAATTTGGATTTGTGTGAATTAAAACTAAAATTAACTAAAATTCAAAACTATTGGCTAATGCCAATCGCAACAAGAGTAAGCAAAGAAGATATCAATGGGAGAAAATAGGGGTTGATTGGATAGGTGCAAGATACTTGTTTGGGAATTAACTCTAGTCGATTCACTTCTAAGGTTCAAGTGAGTCTCTCGAATTCACTCAATTATTAGTTCAACGTTTAGTAGAAACTCCTTGTCACGACCCAAACCGATGGGCCGCGACGGGCACCCAGTATCTTATTCAACCGAGTACCAACATAACGTATCTTTTCGTATCATACTATCATAGATAACTAAGCCGGAAAGGCTGCCGTGAGATAAGTAGAATACACCATAAAATACCAACTTATACGTAAGACATACGGGCCTATAAGACCAAAATAACCACTCGTACACTAAACACAGGTCGACAAGGCCATACAATCTTTTACGTTCATGACATCTGTCTACAAGCCTCTAAGAATACATAATTTTCATAAAGGTTGGGACAGAGCCCCGCCATACCAAACAATACACATCTATTTCATACTGACCAAACAAGCAACTCCGAAACAAATGGAACGCACCAACATCTTCCGCTGGGCTGATAGCCTACTTAAAGGACTCTCAACATGTCTATTGGGACCTGCAGGCATGAAATACAGCGTCCCCGGGCAAAAGGGATGTCAATACAAATAATGTACCGAGTATGTAAGGAATGAAAATCAGTAAATAACACATGAGAGAAATATGGAATTAAAGACTCGACATGTAAGTCTGAATAGCTCTGTGAATCATTTCATATTTATAATATCATGCATATGCGTATAAATGTCATACCATGCATAGGTATATGCATTCATAACATCATCAAGCCTCTGAGGGCATCCCATCATATCATCTCGGCCACTATGGGAAAATTATCAACTTATACCAGCTGATCAGGTGGTGGTGCGTATATAACGTCGTAACCTTTTCCTATATCCCATATCCCATATACATATAATATACGCGTATATAACGCCATCTGGTCTTGGGTCAATGTATATGTATAAATGCATGAAATGCATAAGAAATACGTTAATAAGATTTCTCGGAATGTCATAAAAATAATATGCATGTCGGATAAACTTTATCAAATATGTATTTTTCTGAGATCCATGAACAGAAGATATAATAATAATTCACGTGGGGAATCAAGAATGTAGACACCCCTAATATTTCTATGAATAGAGTCATTTATGGAAGTTGTGCATTTGTTCATTTCATTCGTGTCGTATAGATCATGCCAAAAGAAAGAAGGGATAGCCTTAACATACCTGAACCAATTCTCTTGACAATCCCTTTAACACCGTCTTTTGCGACGAAACACGTAACGACGAATCGAAGTAGGGAAAAATCCATATGATATTCTTAAGAAAAATTGCACCGTACTCCCTTAAAGTTTCAACACCTCACGTTGCTAAGATGATTAAGAGATTGTGTTTCGAATTTTTGTTTCAAGAAATCTCGTTGAATTCACGTTGCTAACGTTGGAATCCTTGTATGAATTGGTTGAAGATGTTAGGAAAAATCCTCACGTTACTTAAGTTGGAGAAGTCTTATAAGATTTCTCAAAGTTATGAGCTTCTCCATCTGTTGCCTTGTGTTTTGATTCAAGCATCCTTTTCTTGATTTTTTTGAGAAGTCTTTACTAAGTGGGTGTGGAACCACTTGTGGCTTAGTTGGCCAAGGACTTTTCCAAGTTTTGCCACATTTTATATGAATTCAAGAGTCATGTTTATCTAAGGTCTTTGGCTGCCACGTTATTGTCCATTAGGCTTATCCAAAAATCTTGATTAATTAATTGGTTAATCTCCCACTAAAAATTAATAATTAACCAATTACCCACATAATAAGAATTATCTCAAATTAATACTCACTTTTAATATATTTTATACATCTTACTATCATGGCCATATGGTACCTTATATAGTATTAGTCCATAAATACCGGGTATTATAGTTCGGACCGTATATTTTCTCAAAATGTCATACTTTGACGAAAACTCATTTTCTTTGATTTGCTTACTCTCTCTCCTTTACAAATTCACTCATCACTTGTTTAAAATAGCATAATGCTTGTAATCTCAAAATAATATCATTCCCGAACTTACGTCGGTTAATTTACGACGAAAGTTTAACGTACAAAAATGCGGGATGTAACATCTCGTTTTCGAGCTTTCATCAATTTATTTATGGCATACTTTCACGTACAAAAATATGGGGTGTAAAATCATTCCCCCCTTTGGAACATTCGTCCTCAAATGTTGACTGATTCACTCATCATTCTCATAACCCGTAGCTTTTGCGAATACTTTAATACTCTTCTTGCCATTTAGGCAACTGTTCTGTGAATGAATCCCAAATGTCAGGGCAGTCCCCCCTTTAGGCCTCTTTCTCACACAACGACTCGTGGTCGGAATCATTCCAATCTTGTAACTGTTTCTATCTTTTATCATGCAGCTTGTATGACTCTGACTTTGTAAGTGCGCCTATACGATTCCCTCTCCTTTTTCCTCCAGCTTTAGCCAATCTCTAGGCGTCACTTTGTAAGCATATATAGAGCTTGAAAAGATGTCTCTTTAGGCATTTATAAGTACAATAAAGTTCTTCGCTCGATACTTTGTTGAACTTACGAATATGGTTATATCTTATTTCATAGACCCGATTATCCATTCGTATGACTTTACTGCATCTAGGTAGGTCATACTATACCATAACTCTTACTTCGATTTATCGTTACTGAGGTCTGCTACTAACTCCAGGTTACTCTCGTTGCTTATCCTATATGCATAAATCTAAGTCCTTTAATGCTTCTTCATTACTATTCATCTTAAGAATGATGGTCTAATCTTATCTCATACTTTGTAACTTTTATCCACCCATTGTTGATTCACCTCAATATTGATCTACAATATACCACTAATAACTTGAAACTTTTTACGTAATACCTTGTCACTATGGCTTACGTGCATCGAGGAATATTTAAAGTGATTTTCCTGATCCACTTAGAGGCGATACTGTACTTCAATAACAGTATTTTATAGCATCCCAATGTGATTCACTTACATGGGTATTTTAATCCCGTACAATTCATGAAATCCTCTTCAAATAATTACTCAATCGAAGGCCCAAACGTCATCCTTTATCTATCACAATTACACCCACATTCCACTACCAGGGCAACATTCTATTCCTTCTAGATGCTATTAGTCTTAGATTCTTTTGAGTTAATTCAGGCTATATTGAACTTTCTATAACTTAGAGAAACCATTAGCTCTCTTTTTTTCATGGGCTTAATCTCGAGGACTTATCCATTCTCATCACCTTTTCACTCGCCCTTTCTCATCCTTACTTCTGTCATCAAACCTTGTCGCTTTACTATACTTTAGCTTGCGACCTATAAGTATCTATTTATACTATTCGCAACCTTACTTCAACTTGCTTGCACCATAGATTTCCTTATGTTATTTTGGAACATCAAGCGAGACATCACATCGTCTCTAACTCTTCTTTACTCTCTTAACTGGACCTCTCGATACCTAGAAATCACCGACTGGAAGATATGTCACTGATGACACTGCTATCATTCCTGGATACTGAATCCCCACGCTTCTAGCCTTCTATCCACAGTATGGACTATTCGCAACCTTCTGTATTTAAGTATCTCGTACGTTATCCACCTTTACCTTACTTATCTTAAAGTCTCACATCATATCTCTTATCTCTTTCATGACCTTCCTTCCATATAGGTATGATTCACATCCACAACTTGAAGCCCTATTACAATACTTGCAGCTCTGGTGCATACACAATCCGGTGGAAGCTTCATACTGACTTCTTATGAGGCTGGTACTCTTCTAACTAGCTTTTTCGTAGGGCCGTTATCGAATATGGTTGTTGTACTATCTCTCTTGTACCTCTGATATTAAGAGTGATTCTGTAATGTTCTCAATCACGATTTATGTAATTTTCTAGGTCCAATAATTAGACTCTTGATCTACTTGGTTGATGTAACTCTTTAGTTTCCTCTTCCCTCTGATCAACCTTTCTGTAGGCTTAAGCTATCTTCCGATCTTCGGCTCATGGCATTAGTTATTACTTTAGCCTTTCATGGACGCTATGGAATATCCATGATACAATCTTCTAATAATTCAATCCTGTATCTATGGCCTGGACTCAATTCTTTCTTTTTAACTTATACCAGAGTTTTCTACGGCTGTATGATTGTCAACATATATGTTGCATGGATAATACTCCAAAATCTTAAGTGCATTCATAACGTAACTAACTCTGGATCATTGATTGAATAATTCCTTTCGTTCCTTCTCAACTTTCTTTAAATGTAAGCACTTACTCTTCCTGGTCGTTTTGCTCCTTTATTGCGTGCATACTTAGTTTATCTTAGTTCCCACACATGCCAGAATTTTCGTACAACTCATATGATCTCGACTATTACTTTTGATTTTTACTTCCCGTTCATTAGCCACGGTAGGTGCCACTTTCTTATGGAGTGCATACAATGTTCTAGTGAGACTGCTTTTACATGATCATTACTCCTTCAAGTTACTATATTTAGGTTGAGGCCTTCTTCCTTTTTTCCTCATCTAGTCTTTCGTTGTAGTACTTTGGGAGGATCCTTTAACTCTTGTAAAGCTGCGAGCTTATTACATCGTATACTCGACGGAATTTTTGATGTCCTTCCTCGCCTATAATTATCCGTAGTTACTTACCTCCACGCCTTTGTTCTTGTAGGGTCGTTCCTGAACTAATATTTTGGCTGTCTTCCTAGTGGCACTCTCTTTTATTTCCGTGACACTCATACGGTACCTTTAACTACCCCAACTCCTATCTGAATATTTCTCAAGGGTCACGATATCATTATCTACGAGACTGAATTCCCCATGTTGGGGTTCACTATGTTCATCTTGCACAATCAGTTAATTTGTCTGTATCCTCTTGTCTAGCCATAACTAGGCTCTTCCTGGATCAACTATTAACTAATCGTGGGACCATTCTCATATCAATATTCCACGTAATCTTTCTTGGGTTATTTCCTTTGTCTTAACTTACGTATCGCACAGGCTCCTTCTCTATCAATAACATCTCGGGTAGGAACCCTTACTTTCTCTCCTTGACGTCGTGTTTGCATAATGTTTTGGAATCGTAGCATATCTATAGGCTTTGAATAGATGCAATCTTATCCCCTTCTCATTTTTATTGCATTCTTCTTTACCATTCCATAGTTACTAGAATCATTTAATTCTGATTTAATACCACATCACTCCATATTCCCCCCTTTAGGGGAGTACTAAGATTTAGTGCTACGTCGATCTACCTATAGATGTTTTACCTCTTCCTCTTTGGCGTCTTTCCACAACATCGATGATCCTTACTCGCCTCGCGGTAATCCTTCTGTACCAAGGATAACAAAATTTCTTACTCGCGAGGGTGACACTTAGTATAACTGGCACATATAATCCCTTAAGCTTAACTTTGCCCACATTGCTTGCTTTAGAGAAGCGTCTTCCTGAATGACCATTCTTTGAATTTCTCATGAATCTTCTTATGTTGTCCATTCTATTATCGCCGAAATGCAAATCTAAAATTCTCATGATGCCGACCATTATCAAATCACTCAGTCCCTAATTCATGTTTAGTTTATCTTGTGCACCAATCCATACTGATTTCTATTACTCTGGGGTCTAACTTTTTCTTTTGGTAATCACGTTAGAGTCACGAACTTATTTCTCGAAATGAGGATATGACTTTATAGCCTATACTCTTTTGTTGTCTCAAGGCCTGTTACCTCTCGTATTTTCCTTTCCTTGTCTATAAACTCTGTAATACTGTTATCTTTTGATCTACCGTTATCATCCATGTATCACAGCTTACTCATAATGCTTCATTAACTCTCTTCTTATTTCCTACTAACATTTATGTCTATCACTTTATTCTGAAAACTCGAACAAGACATTCTTTTGCTTTTAGCTCCCCTTGCTCCATCTACTGGCTCTTCGGGTTGCCTAACATTCTTTCTCTACTAGGGACGGGAGCCACACTAAGATAATATTTATCCCTTCCAGGCTTCCAGTGCCTATATTTGTAGTACTCATATTTAGCTATACTATTTTAGAATGCACCATCTGGGTGTCTCACAAGGAGATCTATTACCATGTTTGTAATATCCTTCGAAAATGTCCGCTAACGCCAACAATCCATCCAACATTTTGGGTTACTTTAACCCCAGTTAGATCCTGATATCCTGCCTTCTCTTATACTACTTTTGTTAGCCCTCGTAGGGCATAAATGAGATGCATATAGCCAATTGTACATACCTCTGTTATTGTTGAAGCTAACTCAAAAGGCTTATATTCCTCTGCGATAATATTCATTAGCTGGGTAGCTCGTACTATTTTTCATCTTGCTTCTTTTACTTGCTGAAACTTGTGTCTACCTTCCGATTCTCTTATACCTTTTTACCATAAGAGTCGATAAATATTCTTGCCTTAAAACTCCTTATAAAGAACCTTACACATTGTAGTACACGCATGATCTGCTGAAAACCTCACATTTACTCATCATAAGAATCATGCAAAATCGAGTTCCTCTGACTCAACCCTTCCACAACTATATCTCTTATCAATCGTCTTTCTGGATATAGGCATCGTCGTATTATGAATAAGATAGAGTTTAGGAAATTGAGTTCTTACAACTGAGTTCTACCACACGATCTAGAGTAAGAAGAAAGAATGACAATCCTAAATGCCCTGTAGCCTCTTGCTTATAAGTGTGGTGCACAGCACACCCATAAACAAGACTATACTAGACACGACTTGTAGACTCCCTAGGACATAACTGCTCTGATACCACTTTTGTCACGACCCAAACCGATGGG
>AWOL01S0011586.1:71945-102818 GCA_000715115.1 Nicotiana otophora
GGGACTGCTATTGACAATTTGATTTCATGGTTATGTGTTAAATTTTAGTTTTGGTCTAAGACATACTTGTGGATCAGCTATGACTTACAGAGATGGAGATCGAGGATGACTCGAGTAAGGAAATTCCTGAATACGAGTTATATGGCACTTTATAAAATTATAAAAATCATGGAATGATTAAATTCTTATTTTGAAGAACGTAGTGCGCACGAAGTATGAATTTAATTGGTGGTGTTAAGGCATGGTTACTTCTTTAGGGGTTGTTGTGCTAATGGGGCTTGTTCCTTTTGGCTCGTTTGGGCGGTGCAATTTAGATTTGAGCAAAGTGGGTTACTCCCGAGAAAGTTCTAATGGGTTTAAAAATTATATATAGCAATTGAGAATATTTTCGGACTTGTGTATGGATAAAATCTGAGATTTGCATTTGAACGTGCCGGGACTTGCGGTAATTTTTTATGATTATGGATTCTACATTTTAGTATAAGAAAGGAAAGGGGAACAATTTTAAATTCACATAAGGTATTTTCAGAGTGAGTGTTATGGATGTGGTATTTATGGGGTAATTATGATGTGGTGAGACTTTACAGATATTTTTGTGGCAATATTCTTGGGTTTGGTGACCTGCGTGGCTTGGTCGAGTTAGAGGGATTCAGTTCTGATAGCTTGGCTATGTGCAAATGGATTTTAAAGTGTTCTTAATGGTTTCTACCATGGGTTGAACCGGATATTTTTTACCAATATAGGGAACATGTTGTGTATTATGAATTCCTACTAGAAGGAAACAAGATGAAGGTTACTAAATGACCGAGTATGTAATTTGCCGGTTACCCAAAGTTGATAATGAGATTCTCGTGCTTGTCACATGATGGCATGATACATGTGGTGTGTGGCGCGAGATTAAGATTTATATGTACAAGGTAGCAGTTCATTCCTGAAGGGGAGGTCACGAATTCTGGGCAGAATGGTCAGTTCCAGATATTTAGATGAATGTTCTAACTGCTCGATAATCCCCGAGAAGGGCGCGCATTTCAGAAGGCGCATTACGTTTTGGCTTATGGATGTTCATCGGTATTGCGGTACTAACCTGGTTGATAGACTGTTGATATTCGAATTATTGCTATGTGGCACGGAAGAATTATGGAAGTATTCCTAGTAGGATGATTGTGCATGAAGGATGTGATAGTCATTCGGGTGCTGGGGTTGTGATCCGTTACGGTGGTTCATGTGTTCTATGAATTTGGGGGACTAGGAGTTCTCAAAAGTAAATTGTTTCGGGGCCACGGACTGTGAAGATGTAGCCAAGTTAACTAGATAATAGTACGTGTTATGTTTAAGTCATTGAGGACTTTTCAGAGGGCTATTTATCCATGCTCAGATTGAATTTAGGTTATAATAAGCTAGAATTAACTGTTAAGCTTTAAGCTATGATGTTTCTCATATCTGTAACATTGCGTGAGCTATTTGAGTCGTGTTTGAGGCTACATAGTGGTTAAAATCCCTGAACGAACTTGATAAATGCCTCAGTGATGAAAGATTTTCGGTTTGAGCTACGATAACACACTTTGTACATGCCTACACTTTAGCATGTCATTATACCAGTCCAGGAACATGAGAATCTTATCTATCTCATCATATACCTGTTTAAATGCTCCCATGTGATATGTTTGGACTGGAGGCCCGGGATGATACCAGGCGGATTATACTATAGCACGTGAGTTGTCCATGTGGGTGATGTTACTATGATCTCTAGGAGAGCTGGTTACCGTTATTAGATTCGTGTGTCTTGGTTCTACTATATATGATGAGCTCATAGCATTGCGACTGTGGTGGTGCTTGTTGAACTTGTAAAATGGTTCTCTTGTATGAGACATTTTCCATTTTTGGTACACGGATTGTGCAGTTGTGGATGGAGTTATATTAGTATGGCATGTCTGTGGAATAATTGTGTTTGATAATATAAGGTCATTGGACCTAGAATGGGTACTATCAGGTTTGATTACAACGTGTTGGAAGAATAATTTAGAATTAGGCTTAAACAATTAGCTATGGTACCTGTTGAATGAGGGAAAGCTTCGTGACCTACTGATCTGGTGAGTAGTTGTGAGTTCCTGTATGTTTATTTCATTATCGGCAGTGTTTGAAGGTTTTGGAACGAGGTTATGTGGAATGTAGGGTTTAATACTAGTACTTGGTTAGTTTGGAGTAGTTACTGTGATCGGGAATGGTGTTGCCAGCATGCGAGTTGTGTAGTATGTTATGTGATTATATTTGGGGTTATGGTTATGGCTTGATACAGTTTGTTCAGACATACAATGAGTAGATGTGAGATTCGGGTCTTGAAAAGAAATTCTGAATGCTGGAAATTTAATTCCAAGGTTTATGGGCTAAGGTTAAATTAATAATCCTCAATTATGTTGTGTTGTCAGGCCTATGTGGAATAGGGTGGCATGGGATCACCCCCGGGTATGTGCATGGTAAGGTGGACAGTGATTTAAAGGCTTAGGAACAACTCTTGGCACGTTCGAGGATAAACATATATTTAAGTGGGGGAGA
The DNA here is from genome assembly GCA_000715115.1 of Nicotiana otophora. Classification (NCBI taxonomy): domain Eukaryota; kingdom Viridiplantae; phylum Streptophyta; class Magnoliopsida; order Solanales; family Solanaceae; genus Nicotiana; species Nicotiana otophora. The sequence goes on from AWOL01S0011586.1 coordinate 74,499, forward strand.
ATGTAACGACCTGACCTATCGTTTTGAGTATTGCAGCCCTGTTCCCCCATTTACTGCTCAATTTATGCTTTAAAGTTATTATCTGACTTGCCCGGGTAATTGGTTCGGGTCTGGTGAGGTTTTGAAATGAATTGAGACCCTTAGTCTCCAAGATGAAACTTAAGTTGAAAAGGTTGACCGGATATTTACTTATATGTAAACGACCCCGGAATAGAATTTTGATGATTTCAATAGCTCCGTATGGTGATTTTGGATTTAGGAGCGTGTCCAGAAAATAATTTGGAAGTCTGTAGTTAAATTAGGCTTGAAATGGCAAAAGTAGGAAATTTAAGTTTGAAGGTTTGACCGGGGAGTTGAATTTTTGATATCGGGGTCGAAATCCAGTTCTAAATATTTTCTTAGGTCCGTTATGTCATTTATGACTTGTGTGCAAAATTTGAGGTCAATCGGACTTGATTTGATAGGTTTTAGCATCGAATGTAGAAGTTGGAATTTCTTAGTTTCATTAGGCTTGAATTGGGGTGTGATTCGTGATTTTAGTATTGTTTGATGTGATTTGAGGCCGCGACTAAGTTCGTAATATGTTTTGATACTTGTTGGTATATTCAAACGGGGTCCCGAGAGGCTCGAGTGAGTTTCAGAGTGGTTTCGGACCATTTCTAGTCCATTTTTAACTGCTATTGTTTTTTGCTACAGCAGTGTGCATCGCACAAATTTCTGTTGCACATAGCTCACTTTGGAAGCTTATATCTCGTAAGGAATTTGGAGATGATCCAAAAATTAAATTTGTAGCCCTTTGAGTCTAGTTTCCAGAAATATAAACCATTTATCATTTGGATATTTGTACAGAAAGTTATGATCGATTAACTGAGGCCTCATACTGTAATTGTTTTGCCTGGCAGTGTGCATCGCAGAAATTTCTGCTGCACGGGACAGATTCTGGAAGCTTATATCTCGTAATCTATAAAGAATTTGGTAATGATCCAAAAATAAAAGTTGTAGCACTTTGTATCTAGTTTTCAAAAATTTAAACCTTATGACAGCTGGAGTTGGGTACAAAAAGTTATGGTTCATACACTACAGGTTATCGGGGAAGAGTTTTTGGAAGAGTTTGGTGTTTTGAGCATAAGTATGTAATGATCCAAAGGTCCATTTTTAGTTCTAGAGATCGAAATTTGATTTCAAGACTTCCGGAAGTTTGATAACGAATTATAGGAATGATCTGGAATGTTTGGTCTAATTTCATCAAGTCGCGGTTGGGTTTTTATCGTGAAACATGAGTTAATTGTTTAACGAGCGAAATTGGTATCGCATTGAGCAAATGAGCTCTGAATTGAGTTTTGATTGAACGACTAGGTTTCTATTATTATTTGTAACTCATAAGAACAAGAATCATCGAATTCTGAGTTCATATGATGGAGTTAGAGCCTTTTTAGTGAATAAATAAATTGCAGGTGCAAGCAGGTTCTGGTGCGGATCTTTAGTGATTGGAAATAGATTTTTAGCGACCATATTAGTGTTTTTATTGAGCAGCTTTGTTTTTCTCATTTCAACATTTTTGGGCGAAAGAAAACGGGTTGAGATGATTTTGAGCGAGAATTCACGGGTAAACTTGAGGTAAGTGCCTTGTGATCATTGTTGGTCAATAACATTGAATTATCATTGAGTATTTCGACTAGATTACATGTTTTTGAGGTGAAATTCGAGGATTTGGGGTATGGGGATTTGAAAATAAGATTTGAGATTTGGAGGTCGAGTTGATGTCAGAATTTGGTAAATTTGGTTTGGTTGGACTCGTGGTTGAATGAGCGTTCATATTTTGTAAATTTTGTCGGGTTCCGAGACATGGCCCCCACGGGCGATGTTTGAGTTCAATTTCGGATTTTGTTGGAAAATTAGTATTTTTATATGGAATTAATTTCAATAATTTGTATTGACTGGATCGAATTAATTGTGACTAGATTCGAGGCGTTCGGAGGCCAATTTGCGAGGCAAAGGCATAGCGGAGTAAAGAATTACACAGTCTGAGGTAAGTAACATTTCTAAACTTGGTTATGAGGGTATGAATCCCTGAATTTTGTGTGATATCAATTGTTGGAGGCGACGCACATGCTACCTAAATTTTAAAATGTACATTCCATACTCAGTCATGTTCATAAATGTGAGGATATTTATGGGATCGGGGTTGCCCGCCTGCAGCAGGTCATATCGGATTTATCATTATATGGATCGGGGCTGCCCGCCTGCAGCAGGCCATATCAGCTTTATATCACGCTTGGGCTGAAGGAGCCTCTTCGGAGTTTGCACCCCCCACAGTGAGCGTAGATGATTTATATTCGGGATAGACTTCCCAGGGCATGGACTTGCCTTATTTATATATGTTCGGGATGGACTTCCCAGGGCATGGATTTGCCTTATTGATTCATGATTATGATGAATTTTCCTTGGACATGAATATTGTCCTAGTCATATATATTTGGGGATAAATTTACCCCTGGGCTGGATTGGCCTTATACGGTATTGAGTCACTGACTGACAATTGATGTGTGTGTGTGTGTATATATATATATGGAATGGATCTTCCCTAGGTTGGATTGGTCATATACAGTACTAAGTTTAACTGTTGAACTTGAAAGCATGCCTATATTTCTGTATTGTTATTTCTTTATAGGATTGTACCTGCTGAGCTCGTCACTACTTTCAGCCCAAAGGTTAGTCTTGTTAGTTATTGAGTTGGTTGTACTCATACTATACTCTGCACCTCGTGTGCAGATCCAGGTGCTTCCGGATACGGCGACTGTTAGATCTCACAGTATTATAAGTTGGAGACTATCAAGGTAGCTGCATAGCATCCGCTGACCTTGACTCTCTTCCTTTCAGCTATTGTATTGTTCTATATTTTCAGACAGTGATTTTATCAGTCAGACTTTGTTATCATTTAGATGCTCATGTACTTAGTGACACCGGGTTTTGGGAGTGTATTTTATATCAATATGTGTGGGACTTTTCTATTAAATTTATGTATTATGTTTTCAAACTTAAAGAAATTATGGCTGATTAGGTTGTCGGCTTGCCTAGTATTGAGATAGGCGCCATCACGACATGCCGATTTTGGGTCGTGACACACCGGAACCATTCAGGAAACCAAGTTCTATGTAATCGAAGAGGACATGAGATACAACGCTGTGCTTGGAAGGCTATGGATTCACAATACGAGAGCAATACCCTTGACATTACACTAGGTGCTGAAATTCCCGATGCTCGAAGAAACCAAAACAGTGTACGTGGAACAACCGGCCGCAAGGGAGATGTTCGCTGTCGATGAGGTGATCTCGACATCCACACTCTCAGTATCTAAGGGTTCGAATCCGATGATAAAAAATGGGGCCAAATAACAATCACATATACCAACCTCGACAAAATCGGAGGAGCGGGGAATAGACGAGGGTGACGACTAGTCCCCAGGTTATTCATAACCCCGATGATTCTGACGCTACGAAATCAACGGTCGAGGAACTAGAGCAAGTCTTAATAAGTGAACACTTGCCTGATCGAAAGGTATACCTAGGCACAAGGTTAAACCCAGAGCTCAGAAAAAAACTCATTCAATTTCTTATAGCTAACAAAGATTGTCTTGCTTGGTCCTACCTCGATATGACAGGGATACCACCGAAAATAACCACTCACAAACTACGCTTGGATCTAAAGTTCTACCCAGTCAAGCAGAAGAGGAGGCCCCAGTCCGAGGTAAAACATACTTTCAAGAAAGGGGATAAATTAAGAATGTGTATAGACTATAAGAATTTGAATATTGCATGTCCCAAGGACTCCTTCCCATTGCCCAACATCCATCGCATGATCGATGCCACGGCCGACCACGAGATCCTCAATTTTCTCGATGCCTACTCGGGGTACAACCAAATACAGATGAAATCGGATGATCAACAAAAACCTCATTTATCGCTAAATACGGCACATACTGCTATAACGTAATGTCATTCGGGTTAAATAACGCTGGTTCCACTTACCAACGCCTAGCAAACCGGATGTTCGAAGAATAAATAGGAAAATCAATGGAAGTTTATATTGACTATATGTTGGTTAAGTCCTTGCGAGAAGAGAAGAATTTAAAACACTTTCAAGAAACCTTCAACGTATTGAAAAAATACAACATGAAGCTGAACTCGGAGAAGTGTGCGTTCGGAGTTGGATCAGGTAAATTCCTCGGATTCATGGTATCCAACTGGTGAATCGAGATTAACCCCAATAAGATTAAAGCTATCGAAGATATCACGATTTTAGATAACGTAAAGGTAATGCAAAGGCTAACCGGGCGCATAGCCGCTCTGGTGCGATTCATCTCAAGGTCCTTGGATAAGAGTCACCGATTCTTCTCATTATTGAAGAAAAAGAGTAACTTCTCATGGACTCCGGAATGCCAACGGGCTTTGGAAGAGCTCAAGCAAGATCTATCGATCCCACCGCTTCTCCACACGCCGAAGATAGATGAACAACTATACCTATACTTGGCGGTCTCAAATATAGCGGTAAGTGGAGTCCTGGTCCGAGAAGAAAAAGGTACGCAATTCCCAATTTACTACGTTACCAGAACTTTAGGTGAGGCCGAAACTAGATACCCTTACCTAAAAAAATTAGCACTTGTTTTGCTAAGTGCCTTTAGGAAGTTGAAACCGTATTTTCAATGCCACCCCATACGTGTTGTGACTACTTACCCATTGATAAATATAATGCATAAACTCGAACTCTTGGGACGGTTGGCCAAATGGTTCGTTGAGGTCAGCGGGTACGATATTGAATATTGTCCTCAAACCGCCATTAAATCTCAAATTATGGCAGACTTTGTAGTCAATTTTATGCCGGCGCTGGTGCCCGAAGTCGAAAGAGAGTTATTATTGAACTCGGGGACTTCTTTGAGGATCTGGGCCCTCTTTACAGATGGTGCCTCGAATGCGAAGAGGTCTAGACTTGGCATCGTGTTAAATTCACCAAAGGGAAATGTAGTTAGACAATTTATTAGAACTACAAGATTGACTAACAATGAGGCCGAATATGAGTCCATGATTGCAGGTCTCGAACTAGCCAAAAGTTTGGGGGCGAAGGTGATCGAACCCGAGTGCGATTCACTCCTCATGGTAAACCAAGTTAATGGGACCTTCGGGGTAAGAGAAGAACGAATGCAGAGATACCTAGATAAATTATAGGTAACACTACACCGGTTCAAGGAATAGACTCAACAACACATGCCTCGTGATCAAAACAACGAGGCTGATGCCCTCGCTAATTTGAGGTCGTTGGTAGAAGACAATGAGCTCAATTCAGGGGTAGTCGTACAACTAATGAAATCGGTAGTCTAAGAGGGCCATGCCGAAATAAACTCAACGAGCCTAACATGGGATTGAAGAAATAAATACATAGAACACCTGAAAACCGAAAAATTGCCCTCGAATCCAAAGGAATCGAGGGCCCTACGTACGAAGGCAACCCGATTTAGTTTGTCTGAGGATGGAACCTTAGTCAGAAGAACGTTCGATAGCCTGATCGCAATATGTTTGGGACCAGGAGATACCAAATACGTTTTGAGGGAAATTCACGAAGGCACCTGCGGAAATCATTTAGGTACCGAAGCACTGGTCCGAAAAATAATCAGGGCCGGTTACTACTAGATCAATATGGAAAAAGATGTGAAAGAATTCGTACGAAGATGTGATGAATGCCAAAGGCATGTTCCGATGATTCATTGAGCCGGAGAGCTGCTACATTCGGTCTTATCACCATGACCATTCATGAAATGAGGGGTGGACATCGTTGGCCCGCTTCCACGAGCACCCGATAAAGCCTAATTTATTTTGTTTATGACTGACTATTTTTCGAAATGGGTGGAAGCCCGGGCATATGAGAAGGTTAGGGAGAAGGAGGTCATCGATTATATCTGGGACCATATCATATGTCGGTTCGGAATGCCGGCCGAAATTGTGTGCGACAATGGGAAACAGTTTACTGACAGCAGAGTAAGCAAGTTTCTCGAAGACCATAAGATCAAAAGGATCTTATCAACTCTCTACTACCCTAGTAGGAACGAACAAGCAGAATCTACCAATAAAACCATAATCCAAAATCTCAAAAAGAGGTTGATCGATTCCAAAGGAAAAATGGAAGGAGATCCTACCTGAAGTCCTATGGGCATATCGTATGACTTCAAAATCTAGTACCGGGGCCACCCCGTTCTCACTAGTTTACGACACATAAGCTATGATACCTGGCGAAGTCAGAGAACTGAGTCTCAGGTTCTGATACACTGACAAAGAAACAAATAATGAGACCCTGAACACAAGTTTGGAGCTACTAGACGAGAGACGTGATGCCATCCTCATTCGAATGGTGGCCCAGAAACAACAAATCCAGAGATATTACAATTGAAGAGCCAACCTTCGACACTTTAATGTCGGGGACTTGGTATTGAGGAATGTCACGTTAAACACTCGAAATACGAATGAAGGAAAGCTGGGATCGAACTGAGAAGGCCCGTATCAAATTATTGAGATCGCTAGAAACGGGTCGTACAAACACGGAACAATGAACGGTAAACAATTACCGAATAACTGGAACATAACCCACTTGAAGTGATATTATTGATAAGGTACGACCCCGACCATCTTCTTTTACTAAGGTAAATTTTTAACTAACACTTGCAGGTACCCAACACAATTTTTTAGGCCTGAAAGCACGCGTTGCACTCTTTTTTTCTTGATCCGATTTTGTCCCAAATGGGTTTTCGGCAAGGTTTTTAACGAGGCAACAGTGAAATCGTACTAACTTAGAATCGAAGTCAACAATATTCGAGGCTTCTCTACAATAAACCCCGAACACTGGGCATAATCCTGGGGGAATGATTTTTGATTCTTGTGCTCGAACAATCTAGGCTCGCTTAATAAGATTTAAATAAGATTTTATGTAGAGGCCAAACGGTCGATTGAACCGTGCCCACATAGATCACCCGATCCCAGACACAAAATACAAGTTTAACTTTGTATACTACGCATAAAATTGGAAGGAAGTCTATGCCTTTTGGATAAAAGTTTCCTGTCCTTTCAAAAGATTTTTTTGTTTGGGTCCCCGAAAAGACATCGAGCCCAAGATCCACTTCAGTCGAGTACTGCCACTTAAGGCATTACCTAAATTAAAAGGCTACGACCATTCCGGGATAACAAAATCCGAGGGAACGAAGCTTATTTGGCATTGCCCGAATTAAAAGGCTAGGGCCATTTCAGGATAACAAAACCCGAGGGCACAAAGCTTATTTGACATTGCCCGAATTAAAAGCTATGGTCATTCCGGGATAACAAAACCCGAGGGCACAAAGCTTATTTGGCATTACCCAAATTAAAAGGCTACGACCATTCTGAGATAACAAAACCCGAGGGCATGAAGCTTATTTGGCATTGCTCGAATTAAAAGGCTACGGTTATTTCGGGATAACAAAACCCGAGGGTACGAAGCTTATTTGACATTGCCCTAATTAAAAGGCTACGGCCATTCCGGGATAACAAAACCCGAGGGCACAAATCTTATTTGGCATTGCCCGAATTAAAAGGCTACGGTAATTCTGAGATAAAAAAACCCGAGGGCACGAAGCATATTTGGCATTGCCCAAACTTGAAAAGACTACGATTATACAAAAAATGGCTCGGAGACGTCTGAAGCCCGTGACAAAAGGTACCTTCGGCAAAATGTTAAAGGAATTATAAGTACTTTGGGAAAAAATTTCGATCATACCGAATTGAATTGCCTTAAGAAAAATCAAAGGCAAAACCTGTTCGAACCCCGAACATGACCTAGCTATTTAGTGCTAAGGCATTTCAATCTTTGCAAAATGTAAAGAGAAAGACAAAGGAAAAACTCAAGAATTATCGAAAAACATGTATTTTATATATATATATATATATATATATAAATATATATATATTTACAAAGGCATAACGAGCGCTGATAAAAAGTACAAAATACAAAGAAGAAGAAACAAAATCAAACAGAAGTCGCCTGATCTTGGCCGGAGCCCGCCTCGTCACCGGGATTCCCGGGATATTCTCCATCCTCGGACCCGCTTGAGTCCTCAGAATCCTTCTCTTTGGGATAGGCCAGCTTCTTGGCCTCGGCTTCGACCACCTTAACATCTTTGATCTCGACCGATAAGTCAAAACCCCGAGCGTGAACTTCCTCGAGGGTCTGCCTTCGAAATTGCCACTTTATATGCTCTGCTATATTTTTTGATTGGTTTGAGCAGCTTCGTCATCAGCCTTGTCTTGGGCCACCATTTCAGCAGCTTCGAACTTGGCCACGACGACCTCTGACTTGGCCGATTGAAGCTCATTGACCAGATTATCTCGATCTGAGACGACCGAACTGAGCCGAGATTCCTCAATCTTTTTTGTCTGAACCTCGGCCCTTTCCTTTGCTGCTCTTAGCTGGATTTCAGCCGAAGTTAGTTGTGCCCGAACAACCTCTTTTTCCGAGGCCAAACGATCCATTTTTCCTCTCCATTCACCAGTCTCAACTTTGACTATATCCATTTCAGCTCGGAGCTGAGCAATCCGATCGAGTTTTTACTGGACCTGCAGATTTTGACCATCAGTCACCGAATCAAATTCATCATCACTTACTTCAAAAACTTTTACATGCTTGACCAAGTCAGCATGATCCTTCCGAGCCACTTCCAGCTCGGCACATAGGTTCTTAGTCTCCCCTTCGAGCTGCTCACTAAGAAGTTTAAAGGTGTCTTTCTTCTCAGTAATCTCTCGAACTCCGGCTTCGAGTTGTTTCAGGTCATCCCTGTACCTCAAAAAAACCTTGTGATGAATCACTGAAGCCTACGAACAAGAAAAGAAATGCTAAGTCATTTGCAGAATAATCTAAGTATAAATCGAAAATTCAATTAGGAAAGCATGAAGTTACCCGGTTTAGCGCTTCGTTGAAAAGGCAAGGTGCATCCACCTCGTTCATCTTATCTTGATCATCCTCGGTCACCAGGCATCTAAGATAGCTGGCCACCCCTACGGGGGCGGAAAGAAACCGGGCATCCTCCGGAAGGGAAAAAACAATGGTGCGTTTTTCGATCAGGATATGCACTCGGAGCAGGGAATCGATCGACCAATTTCAGGCTTGAGGAAGGCCCCTTGCTTGAGAGGGTGAGCTCTTCCTCAGTATCTCTAAATTGACAAATCCAATGGCATCCTTTGTGGCCATCGAAACCACACCGTCAAAAAAATCACGGAAGGGGTTGTTCGATCTATGGGCCCCTTCGATGAGGCATTCTTTTGCAACTTGGGCCTCGTTAAACATCAACTCTGTGAACGAGGGCGACTCGGTAATCTCTATCGGGCCGAGTGCTTCCTTCAGGGCCTTGCCCGCATCTCAGGAAGCCTCGGTTCCTACCTCCACCTCGGCCTCCCCGACATGCTGAAATCGACCTCGCCTCCCCCTGGTTTGTAGGCCCCTTGCCCTTCGAGCTGTGGCAGCATACTGGCCACCATATCAAAGGCTTCTCCTTCCCCGTCGGACTCATCCCTCAATCGATAGAGTGAGTATGGGGACAGTGCTCGACCATTGGTGCTTCCCTTGGGTTGGCGCGCCAATCTTTTCCTTGGCCTCTTCTTCTTAGGGCCCGGAGAACTCGGAGCCTTTTTCCTTTTCTTCTCTTTATCCTGCCCCAAAGCAGAGGGCTCAGTGAAGATATCATCGTCACCGGATGGAGGCCTTATCTCGACATCTTTTGGTAAACCTGCGAAAACGAAGTAAAAGCAAGTCAGAAATCGATAGCGCGAAAGGAAAATCAAAGTCACTTGAGAAACTCTTACCATGGGAACGGGCCTCCCATCGGCCCTTCGAGAGATCGCGCCACGAACGCTCGTAATAAAGCCTTTGTTTTACAATGCCCTCGACCCACTCCTTGAGTCGAGGAACCGCATCCGACATCCTAGCAACAGCTGCACTACCACAAAATATAGATGAGAAAGGAGGAAAAGAAAAGTGCAACGAACGAAATCTTAAAAGCGAGATTATACTTACGTTTCATATTCCACTTCTTAGGAAATGACATATGCTCGGTCGGGATCAAATCCGAGGTCTTCACTCGGACAAAACAACCTAACCAGCCTCGATCCCGATCTTCATCGATGCTGAAAAATGGAGTCTTACTGGCCCGATGGGCCAGCTTAATCAGTCTACCTCGATAAAGTCGGGGGCTATACAAACACATGAGATGATCGATGGTGAAGGGACACCCCTCGATCTTGCTCACGAAGAAGCAGAAGAGAATTACTGTCCCCCAGAATGAAGGATGAATTTGACTGAGGGTCACCTCGTACCTCTTACAGAAGGCAATGATGACCGGATCTAAGGGGTCCTCGGGCGTGGGGATCACTACGTGGGTAGTAAACACTTAAAAAATCCTCCACGTGGGTAGTAATCGCTTCCTCGAGCGTGGGGATCACTAAGTGCTTATCAGCCAGTTGCACCTTGACCTTGGCAAGGACACTATCGGTGACCGAGCATATATATCTCGAGACTGGCTCACACCGGCCTGGTACCGAGGAGGTTTTCTCGACCTTGAAATCAGCTCCGGTTGGGCACCCCGTTGGGACAAATATTTACAGAGGAGGTTCTGGTGTCGGTTCCTCGGCAGCGGCAGACGAAATGTTTTTCTCAACCGGTCGCGAAGCAGAGGGAGTTTCTTTTTGGGTAACAGATTTTGAAGTCTTCGCCATTTCTGAAAAAAAAGGAAGAGAATTAAAGGAAAAAAAGGTTTCAGTGAAATACAATGGATGATTGGCAAATGAAGAACTCTTATGAAAAATCTCGGAAAGCCAGAATAAGAGAGCTTAGAAGTGTTGAAATCTCTTAGATACGAGGGAAGAAGGATTGGATGTAAAGTTTGAATGAACAAAGAAAGAGGTATTTATAGTTTTCCAAGTGACGGTTCACATCTGGGAATGGCCGACCATGACTGACAAGCATTTAGTGCCTTAAAAACTAGACCGACGGGACGTTTCAACTATTCTTATCGCTTACATCATGTTTTTGTCGCTTACGTCATGATTTATTGAAGTGATAATTGGGAGCTCATATTGTTTCTCATCATTTATCCTACGAAAAACGAGGGGACTTTACGTCATGATTTTCGCCGCTTACGTCATAATATATCGAAGTCAGAATCGGGAGCTCATATCGTTTCTCGTCATTTATTCTCCGAAAAACAAGAGGACTATCTGTATATGGGTAAAATCGAACTCGAGATTTGACCGAGCATCCAGCATGACAATTTGGGATCGAGAGATGGCGATAAAATCCCGGAGATCGGTTTCTGCCTTACCAAATTAGACATCGGAACCACCAGACGTGCCTTCGAGTTTATCGAGGTCATAATCGGTCCCGGTCATAACGGTCTCAAAGAATATATTGCCAGCTTATCCGACAGGGGTCTGAAATTCCCACAACTAACCGGGCATTACGACGAAAATCACGGAACATACCAAAAAAGAGACCAACGGTCAATAAACCAAGGACTTTTTTTTACCTTTTATGGAATAATAGAATAATACTTTAAAAATAGGTTTCTCTATTATACAAAGGGGGCCTTACAATTCATGAAAGATATTGTAACTTACACTCATAAGCAATACATTACCGATATCCTCTAAATTCTTATTCTTTAGTATCTTGGTGTTAATCGAAATATATTCAACTGAAGGGTGGTCAGCTTTCCTAGGCTGAAATTATCCTATTCGTGTAATTTGCAGTTAATTTATCATTATCTATTTCAATTGCAATCTAATTTATCGTTCAATATCAAGTTAATCCGCATATCTTTTAAACCATTAACAAATTCAATTGTTATCCGATTTTGAGCGTAAACAATACTGCCTCCTTTTCTTGCAAAAACGTATGAAATTCAATTTTACCTATAGATCTGCAATTGATATTGGTTTACAAATTGAGTTTCAATCATACAAAACTTCTTAGTTAGATGAAACATAAACTTCATACCTGAGATTTGAAGTTGGGTAGTTCTCACGAAAGTAAAATTTTGGCCCAAAGTTCTTAAGTTGTGAACTAACTTCAGCCCCCTAAGTTTTAACTGCTATTCAAATTTCAGTTACGCTTTGATAATTCAAAATTAAATCCTGAAGAACATAAGTCTGAAATTTGATTCAAAGATGGTTAAAATTTACATATTTTATAATTTAAATTATATTTTAAATAACGGTCCTACAACTGACTATTTGTGCACTTCACGCCTTTGAAGCATGGTATAATTGTTGGGGGAGTTATGGTCGGACCAGACAATTTTACAGCTTTTGAATAGAGTTGGAAAGTGTAACAAAGGAAAGGTATTGTTCGGAAAAAATAGGGAAGGTACTGGAAAAAAAATATATAATGTATTTTTTTACACATTTTATGTACAACTACAAGTAGCTATGTGACCTAACAGTATAAAATATATTTTACCCCACATGTAGGTATAAAACGATAAAAATTTACTCACCGCAGATATTTATACCCACCAATAAGAAAATGACACATGCTATCTTATTTAACTACAAGCATTAATATTTAACCATAGTTAAATGTCATGTGTTTTGCACATTATTTTAAATAGTTATACTTAATATCTTTGTTATCTTCTAAGGTAATTTCTTGATCATCTACAAGGCTATAACTGGCGATTGCTTTTTTCTCAAAAGAAGGAATGCATTTCAAAAGTCTCATTTAGTTCACAGAAAACAAACTAAGTCAAAATAAATTACAATTAAAAATAATCGCTTATTTTATTTTATAGTGTGGATTTGAGGCATATTTATTGTTCAATGACTATGTTTAATGATTTATTGAGGTGTTTTCGTTCAATAAATATTTTAACCTTAATAAAAAACACTACCTTTAATTTTGTATACCCTCATTGCAACACATTAAAAGATTAGCAAACTAATATCCTTCACATATTCCACTTGACTTTGCATCGTAATTTAGTAACACTGTTTTTAATCATAAAAAGATTATCAATCTGAAAAAGAAAATATTTTAACTTGTCTTCCCATTTTAAAGAGTGGCAACGCTTTGGAATATTAACCCAGAAGCTTGGGTCCTTCATCTTTACCGCACGGTGAGATTGAGGGGTGAAATTAAAAAACAGCCAGATTTATAAGTGGTATTTGAAAAATAATCACAGTTTCAAAAATAATTGAAATTTAGTCACTTTTCATATAAAGATAAATCTGAATGAAAATACTACTCAAAATCCGAAAAATATTCCAACATAATATACTGAAGTTCGAATTTTTTACATGTGAACTTCCGGCATAATATACTGGACCTTAGCATAATATGCTGGAAGTTCATACACAAGTGCTCCAATCTCCGGTATATTATGCTAGAACTTTCCGTGTGCTGGAGTTCCAATATAATATGCTGGAAGTTCATACATATGTGCATCAATCTCCAGTATATTTTGCTGGAACTTTTCGTGTTGCAGTAAAATAGTGGTTATTTTTCAATGACTTTACAAATACTGACTATTTTTCAATTACCAGTCCGAAAACTAGCTAGCACGTGCTAGTTTTACGAGATTGAGGTTCTGGACCATATCTAAATAAGAGAAAATATTGGCCATTTTATAAAGAGATTTTACATAAATAGCCATCTGGTGTCATTGTCTGTTAAAGCACCTCGTATAAATTTTATACGAGGTGCAAAAAGAATTTATTTGCAATTTAAACAACTAAATCAAATCCGACTTGTAGACACATTTTACTCAAAAAAGAATTTGTTTTTTTTTCTTTTCAATTTTCTTATTCTTATTACATACGGAAACGTTCTCCTTTACCTGTTATGCTTTCTTCCTTCTTCGCTATTCGAGCAAAAACAACTGAGAAAAATCTCAGAATAAGTTAATTACAAACTGTAAACAAGCTTTGGACGGAGATGGCGGAAGCGATAACGGAGAGAAGGGGAATACCGGCGGCGTCATTTGTACAAGATGTTCAGTCCTATCTTACTCAATCTGGTCTTGATGTTAACTCTGCTCTTGCTTTTCTCCAAGAAAGGTCTGTTTTTGATTTTATTTTTTGGTGTATAAAATACTTAGGTGACATTTAAATTTCCCACAATGAGTTGTATAGAGTATAATGATAGTGATTTTATTGATATTTTTCAATATTTCATTTTATAGGTTGACAATAATAAGTGAGATATAGACAAACGTTTGAATAATTGAATTACCAGCAATTACCTTTAAGCTGAACTGGTTTTGTAAATAGTTTTCACACGTCGGTGCGTAGAGCTTGATCTTTTTTCCTTGACGCTATTAATTAATTAGAAATTGGTTGTTCACTATCATGTAAAGTTTCAGTCTTTAGTGAAATTGTAACTGCTTCGGAGTTCTGTATATTTACCTTTTATCTTTTTAATCTGGGTATGGAATAAAAGGTAAAGATCAAACCTTTAATGTAGTGTTCTTGTGGGAGCTTACAACAACAACAGATCCAGTGTAATCCCAAAAGTGGGGTATGGGGAGCGTAATGTGTACGCAGACCTTACCCCTACCTTGAGAAAGTAGAAAGACTGTTTCCGATAGACCCTCGGCTCAATGAAAGATTCTTGTGGGAGCTTACTTGTTACATTAACTCCTTTTAAAAAAACATTATGGCAAATGGTTAATAGGACCTTTACCCCTAAATTTGTTGTTCCTTATTTACTTAGGGCTGCTGAGAAATCAAATGCAATGTGAATTTTTGAAGATCATACTTTAATAGGTAGGTTTGGATTTGACAATTGTTGGCCTGAAATCGAGTTTAACTATGTGGTTGAGTAAGTTTTGTTGAAGGATGATGATTAAAAAGAGGCTTAATACATAGTTTACCCCCTGATCTTGTACCGAAATCCCTTTGGTACACCCCTATTTCACGGGAAACCTTTTACAAACCAAGTGTTTTCCCGAGTGTGTCTAAACTGAATAGGCCTTAGAAATACTGATTCACTGATAAGAAGTGTGGCGAAATCTTATTTTAGTACGACGGAATAAAGAGCACAAGCACTCAAGAAGTAGAGAAGGAGAAGCTGAAGAGGGATAATAGGTCACTACAGCCTTACAGAAAATAAATCAAATCTTGTGCAATTAGATTCTTAAATCCGTTCATGGCTAAATAAAACTAGTATGACTACAAACATGGAAGTGTGTGTATGTCTGTTTGCAATGACTGGAATTTGTGGTTCTTCAGAATCTGTGTTGTTCTCGTTATTAAAGCCCCATAATCTTTTTTTCCTTTTATCGTTTTACTGAGTCTCTTTCCCTTCCGAAGTGTTGGTATCCTGAACTTGTGATTTCTTCTTTGCTTCGAAATTTGTGTACAGTTTCTTGTATCATCTATCCAAAGTGTCTAACCAAAATGTAGCAGAATGCATGCTCTTTTAATTGCGTAAAAGTTCACTATAAGCAGATGACAGAAGTTTGACTAAAGAGACCTCTGAATTCGGTTGATCAAAGAGTACATATTTGGCATCATTGCATGTTGTGTCTTACTTGTCATTCAGAAAATAGAAATGAAACTGTTCCTTTGTTGTTTTGGGCTTTTTGGCCTATGATACAGTCGAAGTTTAGAACTCATACAACAAAACTTTATTAGTACCGATTTCGTGCAGGCTGCTAGCTATTTCTATCACTAATATATCATAAACACCAAAAGCAGAATCCATTATATGAGCACACACTAATTAGTCCTGCTTTAGAAATTTCAGTCAGTGGTTAGTTTACTTACGGTCTCCTTTTGTTTTCTGAATACATGTCGTTCATTTGCAGACTTCAGCAGTACCGAGTGGTTGAAATGAAACTTCTGGCACAGCAGAGGGATCTTCAGGTACGCTGTTTTTGTCTAGTTTCATAGTATTCATTTCAATTTAAGTAACTCTTAATATGAGTTTCCAGGTTTTACGTATGCTTGAATTGAGGAAATAGGCCATAATGCAATTCAAATGGAGAAAATGTTCATGTGTCACTCTATCCTTTTATTGTTCTTGAAAGTGGACAGGAGTTAGAGAATTGTACTTTAGTCTTTGCATCTAGTGTTGTTGATTCTGGAGATTACCTTAAAGACTTAGTGCTTTTGGAATCTGTTGCTCCATGCAGAAGCTATATATAGGATTGAATTCTTAAGCACATGCTCGGACTTTGTTGTAACGGGGCCAACATGTGAGGGTTACAGTTTTGCCATTCTTCAGACTGATTTTTTCCATTAGTAATGCCTCAATCGCGAGCTAATTGGGGTATGAATCCTCAAAATATAGAAGACTAATGACCTTTTACAATTTCGTAAAAGGTATCTATTATATATAGGTTAGGTTTCTCCACATTTAAGAGCTGTCAGTACGAACTGTTTAACGCAACTCATGGTTCATTTTAGAATTTGATAACAGAAGAGAATTTACAAGTTAACATGTAGAGGTTGAATTCATATCATAATCTTGCCAGGGGGGTGGGGTGGGGTGGGTGGGGGGTAGGATACCTGCCCAATATGAGAAAGTTAATTGAAATACAGACAGGTTAGGCTAGTGTATACAGAAGAAAGTCAATCCAAAAATTTAAAAATCACTCTGGCCACCTATGAAGCACTTGTTGAGCTACCAAACAAAAACCAAGATTTGAAAGGTGAAACTTGCCTTTCCTCTGAAAGTGCTGTCTCCTTCTCTTTGTTGGAATGGACAAAACATGCATAATAGAACGGTTCCAACAGTAATGGTATGAAGGAATTTGCATACATAACATATTGTAAAATCTAGCGGTGTCCTCTTTATCCAGCCTGCTAAGTATAGACTGCCCCATACATTTTGCCAAATTTGGTTTTCAACATTTATAAGTTGCTGTTGTGATGTTGTATTGCTCAAACGGGTTGAATTTTACATGTTTGACATTTCTTCTGTGATCAGTCTAAGTGATTCTGAAAGTTTCTTGCTTTAGCTGGCTTGATGCTTTTATATGTTTCATGCTAACATGTGGAGAATTGACTAATCCTCGTTCACCCTACACAGGCAAAGATTCCTGACATAGAGAAATGCTTGGATATAGTTGCTACTTTGCACGCTAAGAAGGACAGCAGTGAGGTTTGTCCAAGTGCTTCTTTCTATCAAGTGAAACTTCCTTGATGCACTCCTAGACATTTGCATATTAGCTAATTCTTGAGATAGTAGTCTACCTTTCCATTTTTATTTATTTAGGTATGTAATGTGAATGCGAGAAAGCAAGAGGTTTTCATATCAAAATTTGTATTTAGATGATATAGTGGTGAAGCAGTCCAGAAAATTGAATACTTTCTTGAAATTCAGATTTACTGTGGGAGAGAGTTCTCCAGTATTCACTAAGTACAGTGATAACTGCTATTAGCTAACAATTGGTTGGACCCCTGCAATCCTGTATCCTTCATTGGCGCCTAACTTGGGCATCCTTGCATGGGTTAGAAATAAGATAATGGTACTGAAAGTACTATTTGAACACGACTAGAAGGTTCAGGATTTTGAAGGAGCTACAACCTGAAAGTTTCTCTGTTCTAGAGAGAAGTCAGACCCCNAACCACCACACGGCCACCGTTCTATTGCTCCTTCAATGACTGCATTCCCTCTGTTCTTCCATTTGCTTGGCCATTCTGTTTGAAGGAGTGATTTGTCTCAAGTACCCAATGGATAGTCGAAGTGCGCACACTAGACATGACACCATCATATCAAAAAAAAAAAAAAAAAAAAAAAAAAAAAAAAAAAAGGACGAAACTGATATGTCTCTGAAGAATGTATCATCTTTGGTCCATTCTTCCGCCATTTCTCTCTCTCTCTCTCTCTTTGATCCACTCACCAATTCTATTGCAGTTGACATTTTTGCATTGGAATACCAATCAGGCTGCTAGATGAAGCTACTTTTGGAAATATTAGAAAGTGCTGAAACTCCCATCCATTCTGGCCCTTTCTAGAATTTCACCTGCCAAGTTTTCTTTGAATTCCCCTACCCTTTTCTACCAGTTTTCTGTTTCATACCTAAACGCATAATGTTCTCCAGTTCCCTTTAGTTTTAATACTAATGTTGTGCTTGATACCAGTTCACTATATATTGTTTCTTCCCTTAATGGAGCTAATGAGAAAAGGAAAAAAAAAAAACAGCTAATGACAAGTTGTACTTGCAATCATTTGTTTGAAGGATGTTTATTTGTGAACTTGACTACTTTAAGATGATGACAGCAAAAGGGTAAGAGATATAGGAGAACGGGAATGGAGAATTGGAGGATGGGGTCCTTTGCTCTCACGTTTAACCTCAATTAATATTTTTTGTTACTCCATAATCTTTATGGAGATATATTTTACTCTATAGATCACTTTACTCAAAGAAGTTTCTCTTGTTGGTTAAGTTTAACATTTGATGGGTAAGAATTGGATGGCCATTGCTTAAGAGTTGAATTGGCTACTTTTAAATGGCTAATGGCCTAAGCTTGTCAGACAAGGTTTCGATCATTTCTCCCTGGTTTACTTCACTAATAACTTCCGGCCAATGTTCAGCCCCAAATTTTTAACTTGCCATGTTTAATTTGATCCTGGTTTGACTCGTTGGTTGCAGGCGCTAATCACTGATTTTGAAGTGGCAGAAGGTATTTATTCCCGGGCTAAGATTGAAGATGCTGAATCCGTGTGCTTATGGCTAGGGGCAAATGTTATGCTGCAGTATTCATGTGAAGAGGTATGTAATTAGCTATTGTAAGATTTTGGAAGCATGCACTCTTGGATATTTGAAGTATTGGTCTTCACATCTTGTTCACTGTACAGGCTACTGCCCTTCTTCAAACGAACTTGGAAAATGCAAAAGCTAGTTTAGAAGTTCTTGTGGCTGATCTACAATTTCTGAGGGATCAAGTGACAATAACTCAGGTCAGTTTTGCTCTGACTCTCATCTAGGACTAAGAACTTAGCTTGTATTCAAGTGCTGCTGGCTTGCAAGCTGTTGCCTGTAAATTGGCTTAAGTAAATTTTTAGTTACTTCTTACTGATTTTACATTTGTTAGGGAATATACCACTAATTTTTACTGATGTATTTGATGAATGTACCTAATTATGGAACTTGGGCAATTTCTCAATTATTTAGCTAATTGATGTTAATTACTTATTTTACTTCATCTTTGGAAACACGTTGATTCTGGTATGCTACTTGTTGCTATTAGTTGCTTTTGTGCTTATTCTTTTAGTTGCTATGGCTCAGGTCACAACTGCTCGTGTATACAACTGGGATGTACATCAACGTCGACTTCGACAAGCTACTACTCCCAAAGAATCATGAGAAACACCTATCTTTCATTGAAAGAGGTGGTGGTAGATGTTGCTTCACAGAGTACGATTCAGATCTTTTTGGTTCATCTTTGTAGGTTGATTTTTGAACTATCCATGCAAAGATCATATTGGTTTGGTTTGCCATTATTAATGGGTTCAATCTTTCAATTTTGGCTTCTACGAGTAAAACAAATATGTGAATTTGCCAAAGAAACAAAATGTGAGTTGGATGAGTTTAGCGTGCCTTTGTGAGACGATTTACAATGTAATGATACAATTTTTCGGGAAGATTGTTGAATCATGGGATAACTATGCATTTGCTGCTAACGGACTAACCCTGTTCTACCCCGACCATGTCAGTAATTCAAGCTTAAACCTTGTCTTTAGAGTGCTTTCCACCAAAGCTATGAATGAGAGCTAGATATTTTATAGTTACGTATGTGTATCTTTGGTCTAAAGAGCGAGAGTTAGAAAATTCTTAACTGCGAATGATCATCATTCACCCCATGCGCTATGTGCCTCATACAATGTGAAAATATATGTACTCATATTCAACTTCACAAACATACTCATCAGGTAACTATATATAATGTTGCTGGTGCCACGTTCTATGTTGGAGAAATATGATTCTTATTTATTCATTTCTGTATAACACAATCTAATCTATTGTTGCTTCCTGCTCAATGTCCAAACTCTGCTTAAACAAAATGGAAGCTTTATATGCTAGAAATACAGGTTCTTATTTATTCATTTCTGCATAGACCCTTGTGGTCCGGGTTCGAGCCGTGGAAACAGCCTCTTGAAAAAATACAGGTTAAGGCTGCGTACGATAGAATTTTATGGTTCGGCCCTTCCCCGGACTCCGCGCATAGCGGGAGTTTAGTGCACCGGGCTGTCCTTTTTTGCATAGTACTTTTTAATTTATTGTTGCTTCCTACTCAGGAAGGTCACGGGTTCGAACCGTAGAAACAGCCTCTTGCAGAAATGCAGGGTAAGGCTACGTACAATAGATCCGTATAGCCTGGCCCTTCCCCGAACCCCGTACATAGTGCACCAGGCTGCCCTTTTTGTTGCTTCCTGCTCAATTTTCAGACTCTGCTTAAACAAAATGGAAGCAGAATATGGTGTGGTAGCCTGGTGTTTAAATAGAATGGCATAAGAAGGAAAAGACTGATAGTACCATTGCTACTTTTCTATATAAAGTTAAGTGCGCTAGTATTTCTGGAAAGTGTTTATTCCAGACTCCTGATTTACTTATTCCAAGTGTAACGATTTTCTATTATAACTGGCAGTCATTTGTAAGCTAAGAGACAGAGTCTTTGATCTGTTTTCTTGTTTTTATGTTGTTTTCAAATGTACCATAATGTTAGTAGCCGCATGTACTGGTTTGAATTCACACACTAGGTCAATACTCAATATTATTTTGGTTTCACATACTTCTGTTCTAAGCATGGCTTTACTGAATTATCAGAAAACGCGTCTGGTGCCATTGGGGTTGGAGAGGGGAATTGGTGGTGCACATGCGTAGAGGCAGGATTGACGATAAGGGGATTCAAAAAAATGCAAAAATGTCGTAGTTGGGAGTTAAAAGTTAAAACTCATGACTTAACCCCCTTTGCCATTGAATTGGAAACTTTCTTAGTATTAGTGATTTACGTAATTTTTTTCTCGTACTTAGTCACAATGTAACTTTTTAGTAAAGGGATTCAATTGACCACCCTTGGGATGATGTGCTCCGTTGGGGTTGGGTATAGTAATAGAATAACAATAACAACAAACCCAGTGTAATTCTATAAGTGGGGTCTGAGGAAGGTAATGTCTATGCAGATCTTACCCCTATTTTGAGAAGATAGAAATGTTATTTCTAGTAGACTCTCGGCTCGGGTACGGCAATAGAAAAGGGAGCAAATGCAGCTGAATTGACACCTTTTTGACAAAGTAGTTACCCCTTGAGGGGGATCTTTGTAGTATTTTAAAACTATGTGTTGACAAATTGAAGTGATACAGAAACTAGTTTGCATCAAAACTTGAATGCTTCTGGTACCATGGACGCATTCTTTCTCAAAAACCATGTACTTTTTCCATGAAAATACAGACATATCTCTGTCTATTATTAATTAACTAGTGAAAAAGACTACTCTTCTACGTGCAATGACTGCTTTCTTGACCATCTTTTTTTCTGCGTTGTATGATATTAAAAGTCTAAGGGAAGAAAGTTGACGTAACCTTTTCTTATGGCCTTTTACACTCGGTACTGACCACACTGAGAAACATGAAAACAGGCTAGTTGTCAAACGCTAAGGCTTGAATAAATGTTACTGTATAGCCGTGCTAAAAATAATAGTCAAAAAAAAAATTATTTTTTCTATGTATATATATTTTATATGTTATATACAAAATTTAGAGGTTTACATAGGTCGGGTTGGTTCGGATTTTTCAATTATCAAACCAACCAATGGTGTCGGGTTTTTAAATTTATAAACCAAACCAAACCAACAAAGTTGGGTTTTTCAATCTCGGTTTTTCTCAGATTTTTCGGATTTTTTCGGGGTTTCGGGTTTTTTTCCGATAAAGTCTTCATAGCATAAAATATGTAACTTGTGCTCCAAATATTTCTTAAGTCCTAGTAAAATACAATTATATAATGTGTTTTTCAAGAAACTAAGATAATAATATGAGATAACTCATAGCATTATACTAAAATATTCAATAATAAAGATAAATTAATAAAATTACATAAAACAAATATGGCTAATTAATAAGCCATAATGAAAATTAACATAATCTAAAAATACTATATAGGTCATGCTAAAATAAGTATAGCTAATAAGTACTAATATTAATTACATAACTAAGCACTAAAGAAAAAGATAAACTAAGTTATGCATTTTTATTATAAACCAATGTAAAACTAAAATAATTATCCAACACTATCGTCATTCCTAGTATTGAATTGAATTTCTTTTTGTTAGCATTAGTATTCATTTGAACTTTGTTTGAGTTACAACATTTATGGACTATAAAATTTATTTACCATTCAAGAATGTTAAGTCTAAACTTGAAATAATACGTTAAAAGATAAAACTGTGAAAAAATTTAAGAAATATTTATAAATTACATTACAATAAATATTTATATGTATAAAATATTTTTATAAATTATATAAATGTACTATCAGGTTGGTTTGGTTTCGGTTTGAATCTTTTTAGTTAAAACCAAACCAAATCAATTATGGTCGGGTTTTATTTTCCAATACCAAACCAAATCAAACCAAACCACATCGGATTTGTTTCCCCGGTTTGACTTGGATTATCAGTTTGGTGCGATTTATCAGTTTTCTTTGTACACCCTTAACAAAATTTATACATTTTTTCGCTAGTGAGTGTAAATAATTTCTGACACGGGCCTAAAATAAAAAAAAGCCGATTAGGCATTCCTAGTGGTTTGAAAAGATGGATCATGATGATATCATCTACGTGAGTATCGCTCCTCGTGGAGTAGATACTACATTAGTGGGACATGTTAGTGCACAAATGTAGCTAGGGTGATTTTCTAATCTCATTGTTATAATATAGAACATATTGTGAATTTGAATAAAATGTTGTTAATATTCAAGAACTGAGCCAATATAAAAGCCCCATAAAACATATCCCTAATACATCCTAAAATTGCTGAATTGTAGCATAATCGACGTCATTTTTTATATTTCATGTTTTTTTTTTGGAAACTTCTCATCAATTGTTAGCCAGTTAATGGAATTCCATAAGGACGCTAATCATAAAGCGACAATAGGCAATGAAGGTAATTAATTATATCATTATATGTACACCCAAACATTATAGAAGTATTACGCTAAAAACTTATTCTCGCTCGGTGTTTACACCAAGCAAATGAATATATGACACTTGTTTTGCATATAAATTATTTATCACTTAACCATGATTAGGTAATATGCATGTGCACTTTAATTGGTCACTCTTATGATTAAACTGTTTGATTTGGTATAAACATCGAATGCGAGTAAATATTTACCCAAGTATTTTACAGTAGAATAAAGAAATGCCATGGCCATTATCATAATGAGAAAAAGTAGTACAGATATAGAATAAAGAATTTCCCATGGCCATTGCCATAATGAGAAAAGAATAGTGAGAAAGAGATAGATCAGATGAATCCAAACATAAGGTGGGAAAACGAAAAGCCGCGTGAAACGCAGGTAAAACCTGGCATATGGAAATAAAACTTAGAAATTCATTAGGAGTTTAAGTTATATATATACTAACAATGTATAAAATATTTATAAAATTAAATTATTTATAAGATAATTACACATAAATCTTTATGACAATTAAAAGCAATTGATAATCTAATAAAATCAGTAACTAGCTTGCACATATTAGATTTATATTCTCACAGTAAAAAATTTACGTCGTGTAATAATAATAATAATAATAATAATAACTTAAATAGCTACATCACTAGCGAAGCAGAAACCGCGTCGATAAGATTCGCATGTGCATTGTCTGTAAGGAATACAGTAATAACATTGTTGTTGGATTCGAAAATATATATGAGCCGTCTGTTTGCCACGTACATGGATATTGGAATCTATAGAGGTAAGATTTTGTTGCTCAATAGCTCCGCGGCGTAGCCACGGTTTGAACCTTATGGGTTTCGATTTTAGATCTTTTAAGTTTTTGAGTTCTAAATTAATAATTTCTACATTTTAATAAATTTTTCAAACAAATATAAGAGTTTGGACCAAAATTATGTTAGTATTGTTTATACATGATAATACAAAGTCAAAAATTTCTTTATGACCCATTTTTCTTCTTTACTTCTTTGTCTTATCTGAATGACAAAATGTCCCTCGTCATTTTTGTAAAGCTCTCTCTTCTCTTTTTATATTGAATTGCTCTTTGTTGGGCTTGTAAAGAGCTAGTAAAAGGGAGTGGCCTTGTGCACATAAGTAATTTGTCCTAAAGGCAAAAACAAGTCGATTTGCCCCATGTCCCCTTGCGCCCGAGATATACGTGAGACCTAATCCAAATTTGGTTTTGCTAAAAAAATATTTCTTTATTTTTTGATTCATTCTCTTCGAAGTCAATTATGTAACGTCTGATTTCTGGGCAATTATTTTGTGCAAATTCTAAATTTTCAGTCACGAATGTACGTGTTTGGAGGTGCTATGGAATCTTGGGGAGCGACCGGTCTTAACGTTTTGCACCCAAGGTCACGACACAATATTTTCTGATAAGTTGTTCATGTTTCCTTCTTATTCTTATCAATATTATTTACTATTTTTCTATAAATTACTGGGTTCGTTCGAACCCGTAGGTTAAGAGCTAGCTCAGGCCCAGACTCTATTGACACCATCAACGATGATAGTGGGATAGCTAGGATTCCTCACCTTAATAAGATAATGGTGGGATAGCTATTATGTTTGAGATTTGGCAATGGAATTTTTTTTGGTAGAGAATGTTTACCCATTTAATGGATGTCACGCGATGTGAATCCAAATATGTTAGAACCGTAATTCGAATACCAGGATGGGAAAGAACAAAACAAAAAAAGCTCTGTTGACGCTGACCATATCCTTTCATTTTCTCCCATAGCAAAGTTTTGGAGGCTAAGAAAGTCCAGCAGGGAGTGTATCACGCCTAAATTTACTCTGATTTCTAAACATTATTATTCACTATTTTATGTACATGATTACTTCGTGCATCACCTTAATTAAACTCTCGTCAATTTTATCACATGATTGTACAATTAGGTTGATATTGTTTACCAGTAAAACGGTACAATTGAATTTATATGTAGTTTCTAGACAAACGAACTAATTTGATCCTGAAATAATACAATAATTAAAGAAATGTACAATACTTAGCCTTAAAATGTGGATGAAACAACATAGATGATAGTTCTGGGAACAAGGTTTCCGGGCACAGCAATGATTAGATCCAAAAGCAGAAAAGTAAGATTGTATTAAGTTTTGTATAGAATGTGGTGTAAGCTTTGCCAGAAAATTCTTGTCCTTTACAATGATAACTGGGCTCACTATTTATAGCTGTGTATAGGGAAGGAGGTCCTAGGATCGTGCTCTCCTTTAATGTCAATTATGAGGGTCATTGATGAAGATGTAATGGTGAATATAAATGCCAAATTCTGTGTAATGGATTGTCGCTCTTAATGCTGCAGAATATTCCTTATTAAATGCTATCGGGCACAGAGCATTTAATACACCTTTATGAACGTTATCCCTTCCGGAGACAAGCAAAATTGTTGTGTTTGGTCTTCGGCTATCCCCGTCTAGGGTTCCACGTGTCTTTCCTTTAGATGATCATGTGTCATGTCATATTTCACCCTATACAGATAGTCTCACCGTTTTTCGGTAACATAACTTTGTGTTACCGAGAAGTTGGAAGAAATACTCTTTTGGCAGGAATTACTATAACTCCCTCTAAAGGCTTCTGACATTTGATTAGACAGACGTCTCTCCATATTTAATACCCCGAACACGCGTCATCCCACGATTTAGCACAACTTTTGCCGATTATCGAGGTAATCATGACCGTGAATTTAGCCGCCAAAATTTTACTTATTCGCATCATTCTTTTCCTTTGCACTTCATAATTTCTCGAACTTCTGATTTGCATATTTGTTCTCCATCATTTCTCTAATTCTCTTCAAACAAAAATCTTTTCCTTCTTCTTATTCAATAGCTTCTTCTTCCAAGTGTGCCGGTTCTTCAAAGAACAAGAACAAAACTGAGGACTCTTCTCCTCCAACGGTGGGTTCCATCATCCCAAGGAGACTCAGCACCTCAAAGGACTTAAATGAGAAATTTCCTACTTCTAACCATCGTACATGGGCTGTTAGTAGGTACCCTTCTTCCATTGGTCCTTCTAGTATTCCTATTGTGAAGGAAGACTGCCGCTGCTATGAGTTGGATATCATTGCTCCTGATCTATCGGAGTGAGTGACCCTTCCCAAGGAAGGTTTTACATACTTTTACACGTATCCCTTTACTTTGGGTGTGTTTTCTTTAAGTGGAGAGCTTGATTCCGTGATTGCGGAGTTTTGCCTTCGCTACCAGGTGTGTTTGGAACAGGTAAGTCCTTCAGTGTGGAGGACGGTTGCCTACTTTCGACGCTTGTGCCAGGAGACTGCAGAGGAGCTAACCTTAGCTCATATAATGAATCTCTATTCTCCCAAAATCTTTCGCGGGGGATTGATAAACCTCTGCAATCGTGGCCACCATGTTTTGCTGTCTAGCATGGATGATGACAACGACCGTGGGTGGATGGAATGGTTCGTTACAGTCTCCACCAACGACATCATTCCGGCAACGGCTTCATCCTTTCCGACCGCTTGGAACCGTACTCGTAAGCTCTTTGTATAGTATTTCCTTTTACTAAATATTATTCAATATCCGTATTGATCCACCATCCTTCGTTTGTTTCAGCAACTCGATGGATCCCACCGGTGATGAAAGGCTTGGACCGGTGAGTTCAAAAGATCTTGGATGTCACGACACCCGAAACTCGTTTGTGGAAAGAACTTACCCTTAAATACGGGTGGACGGCCAAAAATCATGGATCCCCCGAGGAGGACGTCTTGGCTGATCTTGCTGATGTAGCGAGGCTGCTTCATGAGGCACTTACCTGAACAAGTATCTCCGAGTTTTTTTCGGGCGCAAACACTTCTTTACGGAGTCCTCGACTGGAGGATAAATAACTGAAGAGAAGACGTTCCTCCGCGGTCGGGGAAAAGAATAAGAGAGCAAATATTGATGCCCCCGATTCATCTCCGGTGGCAATGGTGACTGGTCCTCTTTCCGGGCCGGTCATAGATACCATGATGATTGATGATGAAGAAGCTAGTGATGAAGGAGCTTCTCTACATAGAAGACAATGATCCTCATCATCTCAATAGGATGCTCGACCTGTTGAGAGAGTTACACCAAACGAGCACTATGCCTCGACACTTTGGGGAGAGTTTGATTTGGTAGATAATGTCAACTCCCATTTTTGGGCCCCAATTGTTGTGCCCGGTACTGCGGGGCTGAGTACCGAGTACTTGCCGTCTTTGGTTGGCGAGCATCCAACAACCAGCACTGCATTTGATGCAGTTGCTTCTCACTCTTCAACTCCATCAGCTTCATCTCCATTTGCATCAATACCAGCAACTGCTACATCACTTCCATCTTCATCCACTCTTCCACTAGCAGTTTCTACATCACCTCCACCGGCCGTACCTGACCATAAAAAGGGTGTTCCTCTTCCACAGTCCCCAGTTCATGGGAATTTGGGGAAAAATTATGCTGCCCCTTATGAAGATCCACAAAGGAGGAGGAATGTTACTCTTTTGGTATCTACCAAATGCAACTTGCTATCCCGGCCGGTGGAACTTGCTAATTATCTGAAGCCTTTGGCTTCAGAGAAAAACTGGGAAAAGATTCAGGCACTCTCGGGAGAGTGTTTGTTGAACAACTCCATGCACAATGCTGCAGCGGTACGTTCCTTTCTTCCTTTGTTATTTCTTCTACTTTTGTATTAATATATTCTAAGTTTTACTTCTTCTTGTTTTCTAGGCCAACTTTCTAACTTCTGAGAGCCTTCAGAGGTTGATTCGTGAGAAGGAGGAACTTACTTCTGAACGTAATCAGCTTTTGGTAGAACGAGACCAAACTGTTCTCCGCCTCTCGGAACTGGAAACCAAAGCTACTGAAGTCGTTGTTTTGGAGGCTCGTTTGCAGCAAAGCGAGCAAGAAGTGGTAACCCTTATCCAAGAAATTAGTCCGCTGAGGGTTAGATTTGATGAAGCCAAGGCCAAATGGACTGAAGTCCAGGACGTCGTTCGTGCTGCAACCGAGTGCGAGGTTGCCTCCGCTGAAAGAGTGATTAACTTAGAGGCAGCCTTGAACTCCAAAATTGAAGAGCTTGTTGCTGTGGG
>AWOL01S0011586.1:103830-120769 GCA_000715115.1 Nicotiana otophora
GGGTGGGGGGGACACGCCCAACTAGAAAGAAGTACAGGAAAATTATAAAACATAATAGCATTTTTAGTTCAACTGTCCGCGCCCTTGATGTCAGCCTCAAATCTACTAGGTCCGCTTGGGAAAACCTTTCTGCCGAGGTAACCCAACTCAAAGAAGAACTCAAGCACTGAGAGGCTTCCCTCGTTGTTGAAAAAGCTTACACCATGTACAACATGAGGAGAAAAACCTTGGAAGAGGCCAAAGCTGGTGTCATTAACTTTGATGCCGAAATTGCTAAGGCACGCAAGCTTGAGTTAGCTGATAAAAGTGGACTCCCATCGAGGTCTGATGTACCTGGCCCTTCTGGTTCTGGTTCCGAGTTTTCGGTAACTGAAGTAGAATCGGAAGATGATGATGCTGAAGGCCAAACTGATGAAAATATTGAGCCACCGGTGGACCCATCTACTTCTTCCGGGGATGCAGACACTTCTTTTCTTCCTCGTTTTGGAGGCACTGCAGTTTAGCTTCTCTTTTCTTTTTCCTATTTTGTACTTTTACCGTTTTGGTATGTTCTTGTAAATAAAGATACATGTTTTCTCAAGTATTGTTTGAGTCTTACTTTTGTTTGAATATCTATGCAAGTCTTTAACCTTTGCATTTGCTTAAAAATTCTGTGCACGTTTTTCTGTTCGCGCTTTACTATGTGTAGTCTCGTATGTATTTTCCTCAAAGCACTTTGGTTTCGAGCGTTATCCCTTTTACGTGAGGGTTTCTATAAGTATTTGCACAAGTTTACTTTTTGCGTCCTTTCGTGTATGTCTTCGGGTGCATTTTTCCTCGAAGGTATTTTGATTTCGGGCATAAATTCTTTCAAAACCAACCTTTTAATGTGAGGGTTTTCATAAGAGAGGGTCGTCTTATGTCTACGGTGCTCTTGAAGAGGACGTCTCCTATTCATTACGACACTAACATTTGAAGTACTTGTTTAACTTTCAAATGACAAAGTTAGTTCATCGTTCAGACAAGAAATAAGATAAAAAATAAAAGGATTTCTTTTCATATAATTCCTTATATTTTCAAAAGTACACAAGCATTTATTATGCTAAGGAATTTCCATTACTTGTGGCTAGCATTTATTATGCTAAAAAGAAATTGCCATTACTTGTGGCTATCTTGTACAACGTGTTTCTACAGGGCTCGCTACGCAGTCCCCGATCTTGATGATGCATTTGGTTTCCGGATTTTGTTTTCCGATTGATGTGGAAGTCAATGTTTTCATATCCTCATATCATTCTCCCCAGTGTTCGAATGCGAATTGGAACATAGGAAGTCTTGTGTCTTCAAATATCCCACAAATGAATTGCTAGATAATCCTTAACTCGAAAATATACCTTACTTCCCCTTAGGAATCCATTCTATCGAGCGAAAGAATATCTAACAATCCTCTAGTGGTTTGTGTTCGTAAACGGTCGCGTAACCTCTGTTTGGTAGCAAACTTAACTTCCTAGTGGGAATTTTCTATCGAACCAAAGATTATCTAACCGTCCCCGAGTGGAAGCTTGTTTGTTTTCCTTGCTATCAATGGTCTTATTACTGTTGTCTTCGTAGTATGCTTTCTATCGCTGCCTCATTAAAAACCTTGCCAGAAAAACCCAATTAGGACAAAAACTGAACGAAGGGAAAAAGAGTGCAGCACATACTTTCCGCTTGAGTAATGTTCATCAGCAATAATATCTTTTGAGATGTTCCATGTTCCAGCTGCTAGGCAACTTGTCTCCATTCTGGTTCTCCAACTCGTATGAACCTTTCCCAGTGATAGCTGAAATCTGGTAGGGAACTTCCTACATTGGACCTAGCTTCCCCGCGTTGAGTTCCCGTATATTTTGGGTTACTTTCTTCAGAACCAAATTTCCTACTTTGAAATAACGGAGGTTGGTTCTTCGATTATAATATCGCTCCATTCTCTGCTTTTGAGCTGCCATTCTTACACGTGCCAAGTCCCTACGTTCCTCAAGCAGTTCCAAGTTTATTAACATCTTCGGTGTTCGATTTTTCATCTGCCTGAAAATATCTCAAAGTAGGTTGGCGAACGTCCATCGGGATTAGGGTTTCAACACCATACATAAGGGAAAAAGAGTTTATCCTATGCTCGATTTGGCCATTGTTCGGTAGGCCCATAGAACTCCGGGAAATTCTTCGGGCCATTTGCCTTTTGCTGCTTCCAACCTTTTCTTGAGGTTTTGAATAATCACTTTGTTTGTTGACTCCGTTTGATCATTTCCACTAGGATGATAAGGAGAAGGTGTGATCCTCTTTATCTTAAAATCTTTGAGGAACTTTGTAACTTTTGCACCGATAAACTATGTCCCATTGTCGCATGCTATTTATTTTGGTATTTCGAACCTGAAAATTATATGTTCCCACATGAAATCCACCACTTCACATTCTCCGATCGTTTGATAAGGACCTGCTTTCACCCATTTAGAAAAATAGTCAGTCAAAATTAAAAGAAACCTTACCTTTCCAGGAGCCGGTGGCAGCGGTCCAACGGTATCCCTCCCCCATTTCATGAACGGCCATGGGGATAGAACCGAATGTAAGGATTCTACCGGTTGGTGTGCTAGTGGTGCGTAGCATTAGCACTTATCACATTTTCGTACAAAGTCTTTGGCGTCTTGTTCCATGGGAGGCTAGTAATATCCTGCCCGTACCAACTTCAGGACCAAATAATCTACACCCGAGTGATTGCTGCATATCCCTTCGTGGACGTCTCTCATGACATAATTAGCTTTTGACGCTCCTAAGCATCGGGCCAGCGGGCCTTGGAAGGATTTTCTATACAATTGGCCTCTTTTGAAGCTATAACGTGCATCTTTGGCGCGTAACGCCCGTGGTGCTTTGGGGTCTTCGGGCAGCTTCCCGTGCTCGAGATAGTTGATTATTTCATTTCTTCAGTCCCAGACAAGACTAGTCTAATTTACCTCATAGTAACCATCCGTATCGAGGACTGAGTTCATCAGTTGCACTATCGTCCCGGACTCCGATCCCTTTATTTCTGTCGATGATCCTAAGTTTGATAATGCATCCGCTTCTGCGTAATCCTCCCTCGGAATATGAATAATTGACCATTCTTGGAATCGTGCCAAAAGAGCCTGGACCTTTACCATGTATTGTTGCATATGCTCTTCTTTGGTATCAAAGATCCTGTAGACCTGATTTACCACCAGCTGTGAGTCATATTTGATTTTGATAATCTCGGAATCAAGTCTCTGGGCTAATTCGAGCCCTATAATCAAAGCTTCATACTCTGCTTCATTGTTAGTTAAAGGGATCGTTCTGATGGCTTGCCTTAAGGTTTCCCCCAAAGGCGTGATTAAGACTATTCCGAGTTCGGACCCTTTTACATTGGAAGCTCCGTCCGTAAATAAGGTCTAAACCTCTGATGTCGATTTTGATACCATTACTACCTCCTTGGTTGCCATAGGTAGTAGTGCCGGACTGAAATCGGCCACGAAGTCAGCCAAGACTTGTGACTTAATTGCAGTCCTTGGTTTATATTCTATGTCAAACTCACTCATTTCGACGACGCATTTGGTCAACCTGCCTGAGAGCTCGGGTTTATGGAGGATGTTCCGCAAAGAGAAACTAGTCACCATAGCTATCAGGTGGCATTGGAAGTAGGGCCTCAACTTCCGAGCAACGACTACGATAGATAAGGCTAGTTTTTCCAAATGTGGGTAGTGAGTTTTTGCTCCCTTTAAAATTTTGCTAATGTAATAAATGGGAAATTGTGTACCTTCGTCCTCCCGGACTAAAACTGTACTTACCGCAACTTCTGAAATCACGAGGTAGACTAGCAATATTTCACCTTCTTTTGGTTTTGTCACGCCCCGTTTTCTTGCAAAATCGGGTTTCGACGTGTGCCAACTCTTTTAAGGAAGGTATTAAAAGAGAAGAGTCACCACCTAACGATTTTTATGGTGCGTTAGGGCACCTATCTGCAAATAACTCTGTTTGTTTAGTCAACGTCACCAAAGATCGGGTAAGGGCTCAAGTTACTTCGAAGAGAAGGTGTTAGACATTCTTCGAAATCTACTACTGTGGGTTCCACCCGAACTGTAAACTATGTGGATTATGTGATTAGGCTAGATGATCAAATAGACAAAGAGAAATTTAGAAGTCTAAGAGTCTTACTATAACAAATAAAAATCGGTACGAATCTTAATGATTACAAGGATATAACTACATTGGTCTATATTAGATGACTAAGTGTAAATAACAAGTATATAAAGAAAAAAATGAGGGGGGGTCCTAAGTTGTTTAGCCTAAAGGATCACCCTGTGCAACATAAATAATACTTCGCAACTCCATTAAGGTAGAGGTTGCTCATATTATTCAGCGGGCATAGACTAGCATCTCCTGCTACCCAATTACTATGTTGAAGTTGTTACTTAAAGGCGTTCTAATTCTGTTCTAAATCGTATCCTATGTGTGCACTACTCGTCCCATACCTATGGTCCAGGAGGCTTTGGACCTACTATTTGGATAGTTATAGACTTCTCCTAGGTTGCTTACAATAATAAAACTAAGAGACATTCAAAACAGATAGGACTTCACATAAAGACATTAAAGGCCCAAGTTAGCCTCCACACATAAACAACAAATGCACGCGAGCAGTTTAGGCAGTACACAGTTTCATAATCAAGATTTAAATTCTATAGGCATGGTTTCTAGGTGATTCTGAATTCCAGTATCGTATATTCATCATTATTGTTCTAAATGACTTAAACGAGGATGCAGTAAACTATTCGCGAACTCAGGATTATTAGCACTGATTTTAGGCATCTCAGGCGAGTGACACTATCCTATAGGCATGATTCTTAGTTGTTTGCGCATTGGGTAGTGAAAGCTATTAAAACTCGAAATTACTAGAGTTTGATTCTATAAACATGATTTTTAGGTGAATAACAGTATCCTATAGGCAAGATTTCTAATAAGCTGTATTTGAACTCGCTTTTATCATACTTATTCCTATAGGCATGCTATCTAGGCGGCAATATAATAAAAATAACAGAAACAACCAATTAGTCAATTAGTTAAGACCCTATTATCATGGTATCTAAATGAGTATTAACAAAGGTATGTATTATTATGACCCTATAATCATGCTATCTAATAATCATACATGAGTAGACATGAGAGCAGGTAAAATATTTAGTCAACCAGTCATGCATTGAATAATGTCAGGTATTAGGCAAGTTGAGTGAAGTGTGTGACTTCTTATAGACATGATTTCTACTAGCATGCAGAAGTAGAGCAAGTTAACAAGATAGCAAATAAAGCACGTAGACCCTATAGGTATGTTCTCTACCCTTTATGCAAGAACAAAGTACATCCATTCCCTAATTTCACTAACACCCCAACTAGCAGTCATTACAAGTTACATGACCAAAATGGAATAACACAAACTCAAAGATGACAAAAATACAGGCTGAAACAAGTACATGCCCCCATCAAATAGTACAAGGCCCACAATAAAATAACCCAGTGAATCTTTGAGCCTTCAGCCACCTTACCAACCAACAGACCCAAATCTCAGGCTCATAAGGATAGTAGAATCTTCCTGAATCAAATGCCCATGTCCAACAACACATACAGCCCAACACCAGGCCCAATGAATGACTTACTTAGCCAAATGGATGCCAAACTTAACCATACAGGTGACAGACCACTCGTGGAATTAATTAATTAACTCTTAAAACTATAACTAATCAACAGTTCTAGCCAAAGCACATAGACAAGATCACAAGAAATACTAACAAGTTTACAAGGAAGGTTCATGCTTGTATTCTCAGAAACAAAGTTAAAGGATCACAAGATAGTGAACTATTCCAAAGAGTTTCAAAAGAAAAATGATTCAGGCTTAGCCTAAAATAACTTTAGACATGATATTTAAATATGAAGTCTAATAGAGTCATAGACAAGAACAAGTAGAGCATAGCCTCCACATGAAAGTTTTAACATGAAGGCCTAGTGAAAACAACATAACAGAACAGGTTCATGATCGAGCAATCACTTAGTTGAGAATGAGAAAACTTTAACATGCTGAGTATCAGTTACAATAACAGAAAGACTTATAGTAAACAAAAACATGTCAACTTCACATCAATAGGACAAACAAGCATTAAACCTTGTACTAGTTGGCCACATATAGGAGAAAATATTGGTTATGAGGTTTACTCTAAAGGTCTCAACTAATAATGAAGAACACATAATTGAGCAAATGAAACAAAAGCACACAATAGGGTTACATATAGCATGGAAACAGGCCATAGCTAACAGTAGATCTCTAGAAAGATAAAGTTGGGTATGGGTATCTCAATAGGAATTAGAGCACATTATGTGCATGAGTTAATTATCATAATAGTACAGAACAAGGTAAGAAACCAAACTTAGAATAAGCAACATGTATAAGTAACCAACTACACCTAGGCATAATAATTAGAAATCGTTCAGGTTGGGCACATATAATGGGCATGCACTCAGGCTAGCATATTAGGTTAAGTATTCAGACAACATTGTCATATGACTTGAAGAGAAATAGTCCATTAT
Source organism: Nicotiana otophora (assembly GCA_000715115.1). NCBI lineage: Eukaryota > Viridiplantae > Streptophyta > Magnoliopsida > Solanales > Solanaceae > Nicotiana > Nicotiana otophora. The sequence goes on from AWOL01S0011586.1 coordinate 110,422, forward strand.
GCATACACGATTCAACATGAAAAGAGTAATTTTGAGCAGGAACATAGTTTCCTAAGGGTTATAGTACAAAGTTCAACAACTATCACACAAGTTTCAATTACGAATCTGGCAAGCATCATGAATCAACTTAACTATCCACATATAAGTTAAGATGATGACTTGCATAGAATTGAAACTAGTGGAACTACAGAGTAGTACTAAAACAAATAGAATTATATACGAAGGGGCATAACACTGAAATTAACTCAGGGAAATCCAAATAGCTGTAACGACCCGGCCGGTCGTTTCGAGAGTTATAGCCATGTTTCCCCTATTTCAGCTTCTTCTGTACTTTACAACTATATTATGTCTTACCGGGTTGGTTGGTTCGAGTTCAGAGTGGTTTTGGAGTGAATTGAGATACTTAGTCTCTTAATTGGAAGCTTAAGTTGAAAAAGTCGACCGGACGTCGACTTGTGGGAAAATGACCTCAGATTTAACTTTTTTGGTTCCATTAACTCCGTTAGGTGATTTTGGACTTAGGAGATCGTCTGAAATGTGAATTAGAGGTCCATAGTAGAATTAGCGAAAGTTGAAATTTTGGCGATTTTGGCCGGCAATGGAAATTTTGATATCAGGATTGGATTGGATTTCTGGAAGTTAGAATAGGTTCGCGGTGTCATTTTTGACTTGTGTGTAAAATTTGAGGTCAATCGGACGTGGTTTTGTAGGTTTTGGCATCGTTTGTGGAATGTGAAAGTTTAGAAGTTATTTAGGCTTGAATCCGGGTGTAATTGATGTTTTGATGTTATCCTGAGTGATTCGAAGGTTCGACTAAGTTCGTATGGGATTATAAGACTTGTTGGTATGATCGGTTGAGGTCCCGGAGGCCTTGAGGTGATTTCGGGTGGTTAACAGCTTGATGGGAGTTGAGGAATTGCAGATAAAGTTGCTGCTACTGGTGTAACCGCACCTACGGAGTGGGAACCGCAGGTGCAAGCCTGCAAAAGAGAAGGAGGAGCCACAGATGTGGCTAAGGAGGGCCTGGGTAGAGGACGCAGATGCGATGGCATTCCCACACCTGCGATGGTCGCAGAAGCGAATTTAAGGGCGCAGGTGCGAGTTTGGACCACATGTGCGATGTACTTCCTGCACTCACGAATACCGCAGATGCGGTCACTGGATCACAGGAGCGGAGGCTAAGTTTAGGTATTTTTCCGCAGAAGTGGGGCTTTTCCCGCAGATGTGGCTCCGCAGATACGGAAATGGAGTCGCAAGTGCGAGAAGTCTAGGCAGAACCTATAAATAGAACACTTCTAGATTGTTCACCATTTTCATTATTTTTGAGCTCGGATTTTGGGGATTTTGAGAGAGATTTCAATGTAATCACTGAGGTAAGTTCTTTGTGCCTCTTTATCTTCAATAATGATGTTTCCCCACTGATTTTACACCTTGCTGGTGTATGTTTGAGGTGAGATTGGGAGATTAGGGCTTGGGAATTGGAAAGTGAATTTGGGGGTTTTAGAAGGGCAATTGAGGCCGGATTTTGATAAATGTGGTATGGTTAGACTTGTGAGTGAATGAGCTTTCGGGTTTTGTGACTTTCGTCTGGTTTCGAGACATGGGCCCGGGGGGCAGGTTGAGCCGATTTTGGATTTTGGACTATATTTTAGTAGTTTTCTTGTGAAATTGATCCTTATAGCCAATATTGATTATCTCATACTGTTTGTGGCTAGATTCAGGGCATTTGGAGGCCGATTCGAGAGGTAAGGGCATTTCGGAGTAGGATTTCTGTGCGGTTGAGGTAAGTAACAGTCTTAAATCAGGTTTTGAGGGTATGAAACCCCAAGAATTTGTATGATATGAATATTTGGAGGTGACACACATGGTAGGTGACGGGCGTGTGAGCGTGCACCATGAGGGATTGTGACTTGGTCCGTCCCGTGAGACTGTAAAGTCGAATAGCCATTGTTATTACTTGTTTTTCCTTATCTTTGAGCATTGACTACCTTTCATGTTAGAAACCATACTTAGTCCATATGATATCACTGTTAGGACCCGCAACGGTCGAATACTTGTTGAATTGACTGCTAATTTGTTGTCTTGTACTCAGTCACAGTCTTTACTTGTGTGTTATATCTTCATTTCCTCTCATTTCTTGTTGATACTTGTTGTATTCTCTGTTTGGGCTAATTATTTTGATATTCTGTGAGCCCGAGTGGCTAGAAAGGTTAGTGACTGAGATAGGGCCTGAGTGCTGAGCTGCAAGCTGTGAGGTATTTTGGATCGGGTTGCACGCCGCAACAAGCCTTCGGGCTATATATATTATTGGATCAGGTTGCACGCCGCAACAAATATTAGAACGGGTTGCACACCGCAACAAATATTGGATAAGCCTGCACGCCGCAACAATATAGTGCTTGGACTGAAGGAGCCCCTCCGAAGTCTGTACACCCCTAGTGAGCGCAGGTACCTATTGAGAGTGTGTATTGAGGGCTGAGAGCCGAGAGTATGATCTATTGAGATGAGCTGAGCTACTGTTGCCTTGAGAGGCTGTACTTGATTTTATTTATTGTTGCACGTAGTTGTTATCTATTAATGTGAAATTTCTGGAAGATTCATATCTGTTTTACTTGAGCTCGAACTGATTTGACTTATACTACCGGATTTGAAAGCATGTTCGCTCTTTATTGAAAACTTTTGAAATGATCTGTATTATTATAGTTAGTCACTGCTTCTCAGTTCCTTATTTAATTCTGTTACTTGCTGAGTTGGTTGAACTAGTGCTACACCCTGCACTTCATGTGCAGATCCAGGTGTGTACGGTTCTAGAGGTCGCTGAGTTCGTGCGCGGTCTGATTATCGGAGACTTACGATGTAGCTGCCGGCGTCCGCAGTCCTTGTTTCTCCTTTCTTATTATCTTTTCTCTCTTGTATTGGCATTTGGCACAGACTGTAGTAGACTGTGTTTTCTAGATTGGTTGTTAGATTCTCATGACTTAGTGACACCTTGATGTCGGGCTATTTTTCCGCACTTATGTTTTATTTGGGTTTTACCCCCGTATTTATGAAAAACAAATTCGGTTATTTTAAATGTCTTTCATTTCTGTTAAATTTTGAAAGTGTTTTGGAAGGGTCGACTCACCTAGTATCACGATAGGCGCCATCACGACGCTTTAGGTTTTGGGTCGTGACAAGTTGGTATCAGAGCCTAGGTTACATAGGTCTCACGAGTCATGAGCATGTTTAGTAGAGTCTTGCAGATCGGTATGCAGACGTCTGTACTTATCTTCGAGAAGCTGCAGAACCCTTAGGAAACTCCACTTTCTTGAATTCTTGTCATACGAATCTGTTGATTCTAGTAACTAAACATCTGTTGTTTCATTCTCTCACATATGGTGAGGACTCGTACTACTGGACAGGATGGACAGCCACCAGTACCACCAGCCAAGGCCGCGAGAGGCCGAGGTCGCGGTAGAGGCCATGGTAGGGGCAGAGGTATAGCCCGCACAACAGTTGGGCAGTACCTGTAGATCCACCAGTTGCCCCAGATCAGGACTAGATTCCCGTTGTTGATGCACCAGCTCAGGCACTACTTGTGCCTATTGTGATTCCAGGTCTTCAAGAGGCCTTAGCTCAAATTTTGACTGCGTGTACCAGCCTTGATTAGGCGGTCTCTATTCCGTCCGCAACAACCACTTCTCAGGTCGGGGGAGATGCTCAGACTCCCGTTGCCCGCACACTAGAGCAGGTGGTATAGGGATTCCAGACACCGGGGGCACCACCAACCCAGCCGGTTACAGCTGCTCAGGACTATGTGGTTCCTGCTATGCCTGAGGATGAGCATCATAGATTGGAGAGGTTTGGGAGATTCCATCCTTCATCTTTCAGTGGTGCAGAGGGAGAGGATGCACAAGGTTTCTTGGACAGGTGTTAGAGGATACTCCCTACAACAGGTATTCTGGAGACCAGTGGGGTCTCGTTCACTACCTTGCAGTTCTATAGGGATGCATTCAGTTGGTGGAAAGCTTACGAGAGGCGTAGGCCGGTCGGCGCAGCGCCCCTTACCTGGCAGCAGTTCTCCGTTATCGTTCTGGAGAAATTTGTGCCTCAGTCCCGTAGAAAGGAGTTGCGCAGACAGTTTGAGCAGCTTCGTCAGGGTGATATGTCTGTGATGCAGTATGAGATGCGATTCTCGGAGTTGGACCGTCATGCTATCTGGTCGGTTCCCATAAACATGGAGAGGATCGGGAGATTTATAGATAGCCTCACTTATCAGCTGCGATTGCTTATGACCATAGAGAGAGTGTCTGGTGCTACTTTCGATGAGGTTGTCGACATTATTCATTAGATTGAGATGGTTCGCAGTCAGGAGAGGGTTGAGAGGGAGGCCAAGAGGCCTCGTGGATAGGGAGGATTTAGCGGTGCTCCTTCTGGGGGTCAGTTCCAGCACGGTAGAGGCCGTCCTTTCAGACATGCCCAGACGGCTCATCCAGGTCACCGTGGTGCATCATCTGGCCATGGTTCTCATAGTTATCAGCATGGCTGTTCATCTTTCGGTGCCCTCCCAGCGTAGAGTTCGTCCCGCGCTCCATCGGGTCAGGGTTCATCTATGCTACGTCCTTCTGCCAGTTATTCCGTTGCTCGAGGCTCCCTTCATTCCCTTGCACCAGCACCGGGGAGTTGTTATAAGTGTGGGGAGTTTGGTCACATGAGGAGAGTGTGTCCCCGTATAGTGGGAGGTCCAGCTCCGCAGAGAAGCCAGTTTATGTCATCAGCACTAGCCCCTCCACCACCCGCTCAGCTAGCCCGGGGTGGAGCCCAGTCAGCTAGGGGTCGCTCGAGAGAGGGAGGCCGATCAGGAAGTGGCCAGGACCATTTCTATGCCCTCCATGCCAGACCAAATGCCATTGCTTCAGATGCTGTGATTACAGGTATTGTCTCAGTTTTCCACAGAGATGCCTCTATATTATTTGACCATGGTTCCACTTATTCATATGTTTTCTCGTATTTCGTTCATTTTCTGGATATGCCCCGTGAGTCTTTAATTTCATCTGTTTATGTATCTACTTTAACGGGTGATACTATTATTGTGGATCATGTATATCGGTCATGTGTGGTGACTATTGGGGGTCTGGAGACCAGAGTGGATCTTTTGCTGCTTAGTAAGGTTGATTTTGATGTGATATTGGGTATGGATTGGTTGTCTCCATGTCATGATATTCTAGATTGTCACACTAAGACTGTGACGCTAGCAATGTCGGGATTATCGAAAGTTGAGTGGAGCGGTTCTATAGACTATGTTCCCAGCAGAGTGATTTCATACTTGAAGGCTCAGCGGATGGTTGAGAAGGGTTGTCAATCCTATTTGGCTTTTGTGAGGGATGTTAGTGCAGAGACCTCTGCCATTGATTCTGTTTTGGTGATGCGTGATTTTTCGGGTGTGTTTCCTGTAGAATTGCCGGGCATGCTGCCTGACAGGGATATTGACTTCGGTATTGATTTGGTGCCGAGCACTCAGCCCATATCTATTCCACCGTATCATATGGCACCGACGGAGTTGAAGGGACAACTTCAGGAACTCCTTGATAAGGGGTTTATTCAGCCTAATATGTCACCTTGGGGTGCACCGGTTCTATTTATAAAGAAGAAAGATGGTTCCATGAGGATGTGCATTGACTACAGGTAGTTGAACAAGTTCACAATCAAGAACAAGTATCCTTTGCCACGTATTGATGATCTATTTGACCATCTTCAGGGGATGAGGGTGTTCTCCAAGATTGATTTGAGGTTAGGGCATCACCAACTGAAGATTCGGGATTCATATATTCTTAAGACAACTTTCAGGACCTGATATGGCAATTATGAGTTCCTCGTGATGTGTTTTGGACTGACTAACATCCCAACATCGTTCATGCATTTGATGAACAATGTGTTTCAGGCTTATTTGGACTCGTTCGTTATTGTATTCATTGATGATATCCTGGTGTACTCTCATAGCCAGGAGGATCATGCCCAGCATCTGAGGATTGTGGTACAGAGATTGAGGGAGGAGAAGATTTAGGCAAAGTTCTCCAAGTGTGAGTTTTAGCTCGGTTCAGTGGCATTCTTGGGGCACGTGGTGTCCAACAAGGGTATTCAGTTGGATCCAAAGAAGATAGAGGCGGTGCAGAGTTAGCCCAAACTATCCTCAACCACGAAGATTAGGAGTTTTCTTGGTTTGGCGGGCTATTACCGTCATTTTGTGGAGGGTTTTTCATCTATTGCATCACCCTTGACCAAATTGACCCAAAAGGGTGCTCCATTCAGGTGGTAGGATGAGTGCGAGGAGAGCTTTTAGAAGCTCAAGACTGCTTTGGCCACGGCCCCAGTTCTAGTTCTGCCATCAGCTTCTGGTTTGTACACAATGTATTGTGATGCCTCGCGGATAGGTATTAGATGTGTTCTGATGCAGGAGGGAAGAGTGATTGTGTATGCTTTGCGGCAGTTGAAGACCCATGAGAAGAAATATCTTGTCCATGATCTTGAGTTAGCAGCTATTGTTCACGCCTTGAATATTTGGCGGCACTATCTGTATGGGGTTCATTGGGAGATTTACATTCATCATCGGAGTTTGCAGCATCTGTTCAAATAGAAGGATCTTAACTTGCATTAGTGGAGGTGGTTAGATCTTCTCAAGGACTATGATATCACCATTCTGTACCATCCCGAGAAGGCCAATGTAGTGGCCGATGCCTTGAGTTACCGGCCAAAGAGTTTGGGGAGTTTAGCGTATCTTCCAGTATCAGAGAGACCCTCGGCATTGGATGTTCAGGCCTTAGCTAGCCAGCTTGTCATATTGGATATTTTGGAGCCGAGTCGGGTATTGGCTTATGTGGTCTCTAGGCCTTCTCTTCATGATCGTATCAGGGAGCATCAGTATGATGACCCATATCTGCTCGTCCTCCAGGACAGTGTTCAGCGAGGTGATGCTAGAGATATGACTATTGGTGATGAAGGCATGTTGAGGATGCAGGGCCGGATATGTGTGCCCAATGTGGATGGGCTTTGGGAGTTGATTCTTGAGGAGGCCCACAGCTCATGGTATTACATTCATCCGGGTGCCACGAAGATGTACTAGGATTTGAGACAACACTATTGGTGGAGGAGGATGAAGAAGGATATAGTTGGGTTAGTGGCTCGGTGTATCAACTGTCAGCATGTTAAGTATGAGCATCAGAGACCGGGTGGCTTGCTTCATAGGTTAGAGATCCCAGAGTGGAAGTGGGAGCTGATCACCATGATTTTTGTAGTTGGGCTCCCACGGACTTCGAGGAAGTTCAATACTGTTTGGGTGATTGTGGATCGACTGACCAAGTCCATGCACTTCGTTCCAGTTGGTACTACTTACTCTTCAGAGCGGTTGGCTGAGATTTACATCCGAGATATTGTTCGCCTTCATGGTGTCCCATTTCCATCATTTAGATAGAGGCACACAGTTTACATCATGGTTTTGGAGGGCCGTGCAGCGAGAGTTGGGTTCTCAGGTTGAGGTGAGCACAACCTTTCACCCTCAGACGGACGGACAGTCCGAGCGCACTATCCAAATATTGGAGGACATGTTACGCGCTTGTGTCATTGATTTTGGGGGTTCATGGGACCAGTTTCTGCCGCTCGCGGAGTTTGCATATAACAACAGTTATCAGTCGAGCATTCAGATGGCTTCGTACGAGGCTTTATATGGGAGGCAGTGTAGATCTCTGGTGGGATGGTTTGAGCCGGGTGAGGCTAGGCTCTTGGGTACAGACTTGGTCTAGGATACATTAGACAATGTCAAATTGATTCAGGAGCAGCTTCGCACGGCGCAGTCCAGGCAGAAGAGCTATGCTGACAGGAAGGTACGCGATGTGTCTTTCATGGTCAGGGAGAAAGTTCTACTGAAGGTATCACCCATGAAGGGTGTTATGAGGTTTGGGAAGAGGGGCAAGTTGATCCCTCGGTTCATTCGGCCTTTTGCGTTACTTCAGAGGATCGGGGAGGTGGCTTACAAGCTTGCCTTGCCACCTAGCTTGTTGAGTGTGCATCCATTATTTCATGTTTCTATGCTTCGAAAGTACATCGGCGATCCATCCCATGTTTTGGATTACAACACGATTGAGTTGGATGGTGATATGACTTATGATGTGGAGCCGGTGGCCATTTTGGAGCGGCAGGTTCGGAAGCTGAGGTCAAAGGATATAGCTTCAGTGAAGGTACAGTGGAGAAATCAGCTTGTGGAGGAGGCCACTTAGGAGACCGAGCGGGAGATACGGAGCAGATATCCACATCTATTTGAGACTCCAGGTATGTTTCTAGACCCGTTCGAGGATGAACGTTTGTTTAAGAGGGGGAGAATGTAACGACCCGGCCTGTCATTTCGAGAGTGATAGCCCTGTTTCCCCCATTTCTGCTTCTTTTGTGCTTTACAGCTGTATTATGTCTTACCGGGTTGGTTGGTTCGGGTTCAGAGTCGTTTTAGAGTGAATTGAGACACTTAGTCTCTTAATTAGAAGCTTAAGTTGGAAAAGTCGATCGGACGTCGACTTATGGGAAAGTGACATCGGATTTGAATTTTTATGGTTCTGTTAGTTTCGTTAGGTAATTTTGGTCTTAGGAGCGCATCTGGAATGTGATTTGGAGGTCCGTAGAAGAATTAGGCTTGAATTGGCGAAAGTTAGAATTTTGGCAATTTTGGCCGGTAGTGAAAATTTTGATATCGGGGTCGGATTGTATTTTTGGAAGTTGGAATAGGTTTGTGGTGCCATTTTTGACTTGTGTGTAAAATTTTAGGTCAATCAGACGTGGTTTGGAAGGTTTCGGCGTCGTTTGTGGAATTTGAAAGTGTAGAAATTCTTTAGGCTTGAATCCGGGTGTAATTGGTATTTTGATGTTGTCCTGAGTGATTTGAAGGTTGGACTAAGTTCGCATGGGGTTATATGACTTATTGGTATGATCGGTTGAGGTCCCGGAGGCCCCGGGGTGATTTCGGGTGGTTAACGGCTTGATGGGAGTTGAGGAATTGCAGCTGAAGTTGCTGCTACTGGTGTAACTGCACCTGCGGAGTGGGAACCGCAGGTGCGAACTCGTAAAAGCGAAGGAGGATCCGCAGATGCGGCTAAGGAGGGCATGGGCAGAGGACGCAGGTGCGATAGCATTCCCGCACCTGCGATGGTCGCAGAAGCGAATTTAGGGGCACAAGTGAGAGTTTGGACCGCAGGTGAGATGTACTTCCCGCACCCGCAAAGACCGCAGATGCGGTCACTGGATCGGAGGAGCGGAGGCTGAGTTTAGGGATTTTTTCGCAGAAGTGGGGCTTTGCCCGCAGATGCGAAAATGGAGTCGCATTTGCGAGAAGTCTGGACAGAACCTATAAATAGAACACTTCGAGATTTTTCACTATTTTCATCATTTTTAGCTCGGATTTTGAGAGATATTTCGAAGTAATCACTAAGAGCTATGTTCTTTGTGCCTATTTATCTTCAAAATTAGTGTTTCCCCGCTGATTTTACACTTAGTTGGTGAGTGTTTGAGGTGAGATTGGAAGATTAGGGCTTGGGAATTGGAGAGTGAATTTTGGGGTTTTGGAGGGGCAATTGATGTCGTATTTTGATAAATGTGGTATGGTTAAACTCGTGAGTGAATGAACTTTCGGGTTTTGTGACATTCGTCGGGTTTCGAGACATGGGCCCGGGGGGCTGGGTTGAGCCGATTTCGGATTTTGGACCATATTTTAGTAGTTTTCTTGTGAAATTGATCCTTTTAGCCAATATTGATTATCTCGTACTATTTATGGCTAGATTCAGGGTCATTTAGAGGCCGATTCGAGAGGCAAAGGTATTTTGGAGTAGGAGTTTTGCGCGGTTGAGGTAAGTAACAGTCTTAAATCTGGTTTTGAGGGTATGAAACCCCGAGAATTTGTCAATATTTGGAGGTGGCGCACATGCTAGGTGACGGGCGTGTGAGCATACACCATGAGGGATTGTGACTTGGTCCGTCCTGTGAGACTGTAAAGTCGAACAACCATTGTTATTACTTGATTTTCCTTGTCTTTGAGCAATTGACTATCTTTCATGTTAGAAACCATGCTTAGGCCATATGATATCACTGTTGGGACCCGCAGTGGTCGAATACTTGTTGAATTGACTGCTAATTGTTATTTTGTACTCAGTCATAGTCTTATTTGTGTGTTATATTTTCATTTCCTCTCATTTCTTGTTGATACTTGTTGTATTCTCTGTTTGGGATAATTATTATGATATTCTGTAAGCCCGATAGGCTGGAGAGGTTAGTGACTGAGATAGGGCCTGAGTGCCGAGCTGCGAGCTGTGAGGTATTTTGAATCGGGTTGCAC